>APFE031055910.1:0-229811 GCA_000404065.3 Pinus taeda | reverse complement strand
TGATATTCTCACCAAACCATTGCCCAGGGAGACTTTTGAATACCTCAGGAAAAAGCTGGGGGTTGTTGATGCATCATCCTATTGTTGAAACTCTTCTGATTGTTGGTTGTACGCATGGTTCATCTGGGGTATATGCGTACATATGCTGGGTTGCGGCACAGGTTCAGGGGGAGTATATAATGCATTGTTGGCATTATGGAGGATGTAAAAAAGGAGATCATGGAAGCTGGTATGAATATAGCTGCAATATGTCTCTATCTCTTTCTTAGTCATTAATGGTGTCTGGTGGATTATGGTTCTTCTTTGCAGATCTGGTTCATATTCAGGGGGAGCATGTTCTTAGGGGGAGCATAACCCTTTTCCGTTGATGTCAAAGGGGGAGAATGTCGCTGAAGTTTTTGAGGTTGCCATCAAGTCCAAAGGGGGAGATTGTTGGCATTATGTTCTGGTATGGTTATATGTTACAGATGTTGTACTTGATGGCAACACCCATGGCATGGCTCTCAATATGATGAGAATTAAGAAGTACGCAGGAGAAAAGTTCACGGAATTTTATGCAGAGAAAAGTTTATAAAAGTTTATTTCATGTGGAGAAAAGTTCACGGAATTTTATGCATAGAAAAGTTTATTTCATGTGGGAAAACTTACCTTTGGTCCATGGTAGTTAGTCCTTGGAATTTGAACCTATGGTTTTTGGACCATGGCATCTCGACAGACGTGTTGATCCCTAGTATTGAGTTGATGGTATTGGTTTGTTATGGTTTTGGCCCATGGTATTGTTTTATTTTATTATTATTATTGAGCCCCATGATCCATGATTTGAGGAAGAGCTTGCCTATATAAAGCAAAGGAGATCATTTGGCTTAGGTATGCTTTTGGGTTGAATATTTTAAGATCTGAAATATTGGGTTATTGTTTCCAAAGCTCGATCTATATGAAAGTGAAGTGGAAAGCGAATCTGTGAAGGGTGATCTCTCGAGCGCTGCAGCTGCGGAAGTGCGGAGGCACCGCAGGAGACACTGCAAGAGACACCGCAGGAGGCGCCGCAGGAGGCGCCGAGCAGGAGGCGCCGCAGGAGGCGCCGCATGAGACGCCGCAGGAGGCGCCATAGGAGACGCCATAGGAGACGCCACAGAAGGTGTTCTGGGTTTAGTTTTCTGTTATTGTGGATCTGGTTATCTGGGTGACTTACTGGTACTTGATGATCATTTGATATTTATGGATCCAGTTTGAAAATTTATGAAAAGTGTTCCTTGAAAGAAAAGAAGTAGGGGGTTGTAGCTCCCTTCCAGGAGAGACTGGAAAACGAGAGAGAGTTGTAGCTCTCTGCAGGTTGCAGCCTGCGTACTGGTAAAGGACTGCACCAGTACAAGACCATTGTAAAAGGAGTTTCTAATTTGAAAGAAGATAGAGACATATTGCAGCAGGTGGTTTTCACCCACATTGGGTTTCCACCTTATATCTGGTGTTCTTTGATGTGACTGTCTGTTTTTCTTGTTCATGCTCATTGTTTTATGGTACTGATATGCAAAAATAATTCAAAGTATAAATAAGGAAGAATTGTTAAAAGGACTAGATAATACTGATTCACCCCCCTCTCAGTATTATTTTCAACATTCTTCTAACTCATCATTTAGTGACTTCTTATCATTTTTAAGCTTCTTTATTTGCGTAAGATGGTTTTGGTTATGATTCCTTAGACGTAAAATATTTTCTCCTTCTGAATTGTTGACTTTATTCTTAGTAGCCTCGTTATCTTTTGAACTTTTGATTTCTTCTAATAATTTTTTATTAAGGTTCTTGAAGCATAAATTTTCCTCTTCCTTCTCTGTTAGACATTCATTGAGCTTTTGGTCAAAACTTTATATTTCTTGTTTTAGTCTATGTTTCTTAACCTTATATTTCTCGACCTGTGAAATTATTTTTTTATTGTGGTTTCTAAGTCGATGAATTTCTTCGCTTTTATTGGATATGACTTCGTCAAACTCCTTATGTTTATTTGCTATTGTTTGTTGATTCTCTTGTAGCATCAGTTTGGCATATCCTTTAAGTACTTTGATGAAGGCAATCTTGACTTTGACTTCATTGTCGCTCCTTGGAATGTGATCATTTTTTCTTATAAAAGAACATCATAATCTTTTTTTTCAAGTTTAGCATGAACGTACCCAATTCTTTTAACCAAGGTTGACCAAAAATTATGTCAATATTTGGGTTAAACATGGTTACGATATGGAATTGAGAGATGCATTCATAGTGGTCAATTATTACTTGTAGATCATTACTTTCATATTATTTTTAGCCAAAAATATATTTTCTCTCTCCTATGCTTGACTCTAGATTTAATAGTTGAATTGCCATATTAACATTGATGTAATTTTCCTCTTCACTTGTGCTGATAGCAATATTAATCTCCTTCCCTTAAGTGTTCCATTTTAATGTAATTAATCTACAATCCACAAATGGAAGACTTTTATAAGAAAATTTTCCTACCTTCAATTCCAACTTAGACTCCATTCTTCATCTTGAATATTTAAAATACCACCTTCTTATTTAAATACTTTTTTTTTAATAATCTTCTTGAAATTGTATATATGATAAATTATTTTAAATAAAAAACCTTATCACTTAAAATTTCTTTTTCTTTTCACATTAAAATTAAAATTTTAAAGAACCTTAAATGGCTTGAAGTTGATAAATATCACTTTTAATATTTTTTAATATATAACCTCTCTCTTTGATTCAATTTAAGTTTTTTATAAGGTTTCATTTAATCCTTTTAATATAACTTTCTTTATAATTCCCCAAACTTGTGCTTAGGAAATTTTATTTTTGAACTTAATTCTTCTTTCACGTTTTTTCGGTAACTTCACTTGTGAATAATATAATTATGTGTTAGCTAATTGTGCATAATGATGGAACGGATGTGATAATTAGAAATATATGATACCTTTTGATTGTTGATACGGTGAAGTGGTGGAAAGTATGTACGGATACGTTGATTCGAATGGTGCCTCTACCCCCACAATGTCCTCTTTTGACTGAATTTTCACCTTGCATTAATAACATTCACGCTTTGTGTATTATGTAATAAGATAAGGTGATGGTCGACTTTGGTGCAACATTGTGGACATCAATCGTTGGGCTCTAGGGGAGATACGTCTAATGTTGTGTAGGGACCAGTGATTGATATAGTATTGATCCCACCAAACCACCAAAAGTTGAGACTTGTGCAATTAATATTTAAACAAAAATAAATAACATTAAGTGCAAATATGTTTTAATTTATGTCCAAAATTTCCCAAAACATTGACTAGGCTCACAACTGTCCATAAATAGTATCTTAATACTTAAAAAGTATAAATCATATTGACCCAACTAGAAAACAGATAAAACCATAAATCCTTCCAAAATGGTCTATTCCAGAAGTACAAAATAGCAGTCACTTCAACCCCACCTCATCGGAACTGAAGCTTTCTATTCCAAATAAATATGCATACCCCCACATAATAAAAGTGATTGTATGTCAGTCATAACGGTTGTGTTGTTCAACATTTAAACCCATTGTGTTCAATAAATGACACCCAACCCATATTTCTCATTAAACTAGATCAAAACACATGGATCAACAAAAAAAAATTCCCAACCATTGGATCACATCCAATTAAATCAAGATCACACATTCAAAATGAAGTCATTGAAATCCATGTCCATCCTCACCACCAATTAAATTCAAGTGCAAAAAACTATCAAAGAAGTTCAACCATTGTTGAAGTTGCATGTTTAACATTCAAATTATTCACCAGCCTTGGAGACAAACCATCATAGAACATTTGGCATTGTATTCAAGTTAGTTATTTCAATTACAACACATTTTTCTTATAGTTTTATTTTCATTTCACACAGTTTTTATTTTAGTTCTTATAGTTTCATTTTCATGAAAATATATTTTTTCTATTTTTCTATATTTTGAATCATTTTAAAGTTGATTGGAAAATATGATACGACCATAATGAAGAGTATTGTCTAGTATGGCTAGCTACAGATGAAAAATAACATAACAACTCCGCCTGAGCAACAATAATCTTAGTGGAAGTATTCCAACTTCTCTGAGCAACTGCACTTCTCTCTAGGTGTTGTCCATTGGATACAATGATCTCACTAGTCCAAACCCCCCTTTACCCTAAATCTGGCTGAAAATAGCATGATGGGTACCATACCTGAAGCTATTGACAATTTGACTGGGCTCATCTACCTAAATCTTGCTCAAAATAACTTTACTAATAGCATACCTCAAGCCATAACGAAATTGAGACAGGTGGCCACCTTAAATTTAGGGGCAAACAATCTAACTAGCAAAATATCAGAGGGCATTGCCACTTTGAACCATCTTCAACAGCGTTTTCTAAACGACAATCATTTTACATCTACAATTCCAAAAGGCATAGGAAAACTTCATTCTCTTACAAAATTATTTTTGAATTCAAACAATATTTCTGGGAGCATTCATGAAAGTATTGGTGATTTGATTTCACTTCAACAATTAGATATATCTGAAAACAATCTAGAGGGACCAATCCCAGATCATATTGGACAATGTGTAGGATTAGAAATGTTAGATTTGGCCAAAAACAAATTGAATGGAAATATTCCTTCATGTTTAGGCAATTGTAAATCTGAGGAATTTATTACTACACCAAAACCTTGTCTGAGATATTACCACCAACTTTTAAGAAAATGTACTATTTTACAAAGGTTAAAGGTGTCAGAAAACAAACTGAGTGGAAATCTAGAAATAATATTTCCAATTTCTATGTAAGTTCTCTCTGCTTATTCTAATAGCTTATTTGGCCCAATGTACCCAACTTCAACTGCTAGATTTAAGCAAAAATAGATTAACGAGTCAGCTACCTAGCTACCTTGTAACTTTTTATGAATTAAGAGTTTTAAGTGTTGGTTATTTAGATGTTTCATTTAATGAACTCTGTGGAAGAATCCCACTAGGAACACAGTTTGACACTTTCAATACTACTTCATTTCAAAGAAACAAATGTTTATGTGGTTTACCTTTACAAATATACAAGGAAAAATAAAAACAATTTATAAAAAAAGAACTAAACCATATCAACATCTTAACCAAAAATATCACTTTGTTTTGTTGAAATTCCTAGGATGTCTATGAGTGTCTCCAAAAGTGTCAAACTTTATAGTGTTCAACATTTAAGGATTAAATTTAATTGAAACAACGATAAGCCAATGCACTTTATAACTAGGTCAAACAACTTGCAAAATTTTACCATTTCTTCCCAATCCAAACATAGGATCTTTATGGTCACTATGAATAACAATAATGACAAATATGAGTCTAAACAAATTAATTCAAACAACAGTAACTACCAGATCAACATCTTAACCAGAAAAAGAAACATGTGACACTTTTTATAGTTGAAATTCCTCTTAGAGCTTTCTTCATGTCTGAATATTGTTAGCTATAGGAATAACAACAGTATTGACATTAGGTCTCTAAGTTGCCAAAGAAAAATTAGAATTCAAGGATAGCCACAAAGAAAACAAGCAATGCAGAAGTACCTAAGCATTACAGTCAACAATAAGTAGAGGGGTCTGCTCATAGTACTAGAAGAAGGTAGAAACCTAGGAAAAACAAGCAATGCAGAAGTTTATGAAGCATTATAGTCAACAATAGATAGATGGGTTTATTCATATGACAAGAATGTACAAACCCAAATGATCTTTTGGGAAAATTCAATACTAAAAGCATGCAAATATGTGAGTAGAGGTAGGCATGGTACTTAGAGACCTAATGAAACTAAACAATTTTGACAAACATGAAGCTCAAGAATTTAATTTAAATAACGATTTATAAAAAAGAACTAAATTAATTGTTTATAAAATAACAGTTGAAATTCCTAGGATGTTTGTGAGTGTCTCCAAAAGTGTCAGAATTTACATTTTTCAACATTTAAGTATTAAATTTAATTGAAAAAACAGTAAGCCAATGCACTTTATAAATAGGTCCAAGAACACAACTAAGGCTACCCTCAGCAGCCAAACAAATTGCAAAATTACCATGTCTTCTCAATCCAAACCTAGGATGTTCTTGGTCACTATGAATAACAATAAACACAAACATGAGGCTAAACAATTTAATTCAAACAACAGCGACTACTAGATCAACATCTTAACCAGAAAAGTAATCAGGATAGCGCCAATAGAAAACAAGCCTCACTCAGAAGTTTATGAAGCATTAGAGTCAACAATAAGTATATGGGTCTTCTCATAGTACCAGAAGGTGGAAACTGACAGTAGTTTTCCAAGTACAAATACAGCCATGGTATTTAAGTGTAAAAACAAGTTATCAAAACAACAATCACTAATAATTTTGAAGACATACAACAAAATCATTCCGTAGATTTGATTTTTCAAGGATACTAACATACATGTTGATAATTTCCTGTAATAAAGCAGAAGTATTTTTTCCTTGTATGAAAGCATAATTTTCAAATATTCTTAACTAAATGCATGCAATAATTATGCAAGTTGTTGCATCTATGGAAAGAGTTATTATGTTTCTTCTACAAAGAGAAGTGGCAGGAGAGTGATAAGGGGTGCTCAGTTGCAATGCCCATTGTCAGATGAGGACAGGACAGGTGATGTGAATGTCAACAATGCCCCAAGATATTTTTTTGAGGATGACGATGTGACTAAAGTTGATGTTGTCACACCATCAGCCATAGAGCCACCATCAACAACAGTCCAAGGGGCAAGTTCAACTAAAAATATCAGTGCCATAAGAGGATGTAAAAAAGAAGAAATGTTAGTAGCAATTGATGACATAGAGTTTAATGGATACTCAGTTCGGGCATCTGCAAAAAAACATGGTATTCATCCCTCATCAATACATTATTGGATAAATAGAGTGAATCATACAAAATGTAGAAGGCCTCTTACAGTTATGACTGAAGAGGAGGAGGCCGAGGTGGTTGAGTGGTGTAAAGAGATGGCCCAATTGGGACATGGGCTAGAGTTGATACAACTCAAATCCATAGTTGCTCAAATCTATCAAGGGAGGCCAAACCCATTCAAAGATGGGTTTCTTGGTAAATCATGGTGGTTTGGGTTTAAAAAAAGGCATTCAGAGCTTGTATCGCATACAGCTAAGGATTTGACAAAGACAGAGCATTAAATTTGTGCCTTACAGTTGTATGTAAGTTCTATGACACTCTTTCTAGTGCTTACGATAAACATTCTTATGGTGCAAACCATATATGGAACTGTGATGAAACAGGTTTACAAGCAGGGAGGAATTGTGGCATGAGGGTAATTTCCAAGGGAGGAGCCAAAATGTACCAAATATTTTGCCTAAGAGTAGGAAGTGGATAGCTATTTTATGTTGTGTCAATGCAATTGGTACTTCAACCCCACGATTGTATCTATTCAAAGGTAAAAATCAATTGAAAAACTATATACAACACTGTGAATCAAGTGCATGCATGCCTGCACATCCCCATGCATGGATGACTAAAGAATTTTTTTTAAGGTGGCTTTGTCACTTTGTTGCATCTGTACCAGGTGGTATCTCACCTAATAAAAGACACCTATTGGTATTAGATGGACATGGAAGCCACATGGATGTACAAACAATTGAGGAAGCAAACAATTTGGGCATCGACCTGTTGAAATTTCCCACTCATACCACTCACAGATTGCAACCCCTTGATGTTAGTGTATTTGGCCCTTTCAAGAACTATTTCAGGTCAGAGCATGTTGCATGGATGGAAAAGACTCTAGGGGTTGAGGTGAAAAGGTTCGAGCTAGTAGATTTTGCAAGTGAAGCATTTAAAAGGGCTCTGACACCATCAATATCAAGGCTGGCTTTAGGAGGACAGGAATATGGCCATTGAATTATGATGCTTTGTTATGGGAAAATTTGGGCACATCAACCCCAACTTCCATATCCATATTATTAGGATCCATCAACCCCTAATTCAATGGTTTTCATTCCCTAATGAAGTTAACCTACATCATGTCTGCCTCCCAAGAGTTTCATGACACCATTCATCCAAAAAGTGCCCTTGAGGAGATCAGCACAGGAAGCCCTTTATCAGGCTGCAATGCATTGCAGGAACTACATTGTCTGGGTGCTATGCATCGCACCTAGCCTTTGTTTCACCTGTGCTAAGCGAGATTCATAGAATATTTGAAATGAATCCATTGGATTCCTCATCCAATGGATGCTTCTGGAAGTTTCCAGATGGATTGAGCTCGCTTTTGGATGAGGAAGAGGATAAATGAACCTTAATCCATTATCCCTTCCTCCATGGAACCACTTCCCAATTTTGGCAAAGCATTCATGAGGGCCATTAATGGTTTAACCTCCCCCATTCAGCTATAAATTGACCAAGAATTCAAAGGCTGGTCTAAGTTGGAAATTCTTGAGTTAAGGAAATAATGTTTGAGTGAGACTTGAAAGAGAGTAATGTTATCATGTCAAATTGTTGCTTCATGAGGAGAGAAGGGTTTGAAACTGGAAGGAAGACGTTGAATCGAACATGGCTTCAAGGGTTGTAATGTTTCCTTTATCAATAAAGAGTTCTATGATTTTTCCCATTCATGTGTTTATATGATGTATATTGTACTTTCGATTCTATAATATGTTTAGTTAACAAATCGATATGTCTGCTTTGATGGTTTTCTGTCTTGGCTTCTGTGCAAGTACTGTCCAAGAGAGTTAAGTATGGAAGGGAGCGGCGAAAACGGTCAAAGGAAAGAGGGATCAAGCAAAAGATATAGGTTGTTTCTTTTGTTCCTCTTTCTTTTATCTGTTAGCTATAGGAAAAGCAATCGAATTACTTTAGTTGTTGTTCTAGACTAGTTACTAGGTATAGGGGTTAGTCGTTTGAAGAAACACTAAATTTTCCCAAAACAAATTGGCTACTCTGCTGGGGAAGAGATCCTATCCCTTTTAGTAGCTTATCACCTCCTTAGACACCTTGGACATACTTTACTTGTTGTAATTCAGCCTTTTGCATTGAATTTTGGTCAAAATTTGAGGTTAGATGACTCTTGAGTGGCCTCACAAGAATCAGTGCAGGCTAGCCTTAGAGATAGTGCGATGCATCACACTTAGGCCTTCTTTGACCTACGTTGATTAACAAAGGAATATTTTAATCAACACAGTTTTTCCCTCTTTGGCCTGCGCTGACCAATGCAGACTGACCCTCTTTGACCTGCACTGATCAGTTTTCAATTCATTGAAATCAGCGTAGTTTTTAGTGAGAGACAGTCCTATGCAGCGCAATTAGCCCCTCTTTGACCTGCACTGATCAGTTTTCAATTCATTGAAATCAGCGTAGTTTTTAGTGAGAGACAGTCCTATGCAGCGCAATTAGCCCCTCTTTGACCTGCGATGATCAACCTTAGGTTAAATTCCCACCTTTGGATTGAATTTTTGCCAGAATTCTTCTGATTGCTTGCTCACTGAATATTAATGATGTCTTATCTCTGAAAACAATCTTTTCATCCCCTTAGCCAGCCAACCTTACTTTGATTGGATTGATTAATGTTTATTAATGTTTTCTTTGTCATTATCAGTTTATAGTCAAAGTTAGAATATAGTTTATCGATTGTTTTGTCGATAGAAAAGTGTCATAAAGTTGTCATTTTCTTCGAATAATGAAGTGTCGTGTAGTCTTCCTTCATAGATAATCGATTGATTCACTTGTGCATTTGATTTTTATTTTCATTTAAAGTGTCGAAAATCTTCATTTCTTTAAAATTGAAAGTGCCGTACAATATTCCTTTCCGTTTTAAAAGAAATTGTCTCAAATCGTCATTTTTTATGAAAAAAGATATGAATCGTTTGTGCATTAGTTTTTCTTATTGCATTATTCACATTAAGAGAAACTGAAAAGAAATATATGCAATTTTCATTTTGAAGTTTGTGAATGCTTGAAAGGAATGGTTTAGGGAATTGCATTATTTTTTGCTTTTTGCTGCTTGTTCAAAAAGTACATGTATGCTCTACCCCTCACAGCTAGGATTTTCATTGTTGAAATAAATGGAAAGAGTGCTTCTCATTCTAGTTGCATTCTTAGGAATTTCGGAAAACATCTCGTGGTGAACCCTGAAAGGAAAATTCTAAAGAAGATCAACTTAAAATTTACCTGAATTAATCTAATAACGCATTGGAACTTAATGGAAGCATCTAGAGGTCTACGCTAGAGACGTGTTCCGACGTTTTAAAACCTAGTGGTTGTCGTTTTCATTGAGGTTGGGTGATTCCTCCTCTCTGATTTGATAAGTGCTAGTACGGACTTGTGCTCCCTGTATCGTCGAGTATATATTGGGATACCCCAATAGGTTGAAATCCTTTATCCCTAGGAAGCCGAGTCTTCTGCCTTACCGATCGCAATGCACCGAACACAGCAGTCGGGAAGATTGACTATCATACGTTAAGTCGTCGATAATTTCTCTTTCATTTATCACCAAGGTGTATATTGTAGTTTTTCGATTAGTCTGGTAATCCCTTTTGTCTATAAACTCCAGAGCAGTCACTTTCGTTCCTTTTCGAATCCTTAAAAGAAAAGGATCATCTGAGCACTTGTCCTTTCAGGCTCATTAAACATCGAAAGCAACTAGAGTCATCTTTTGTTTTTTCTCGACTCTTTAAAAATGAAAAAGTGAAGTTGTGTTCTAGTGTCGTAAAAATTAATTGACTGCGGATAACATCCTCCATGCTCTCTCCTTAGTTGATCTTAGGTTGAAACATATGGAGACAAATCTGGAGTCCACCAATCAAGGAATTCCTTTTGATGGGAATCCTAGTCCTTTTCCTCTGTTCGGAAATATTGGTGCTCCATATATGGCTGCATTGTCCCTTCCGGGATTTACCATTGGCTTACCAGTATGGTTGTTTTCAACCTCCTTGGTTCAAAATGTCATGATTTCTCAGCAATCGAGTACACCTCCAACTGGACAAAATCAACCTCCAGTTGATCCTAGAGTTGACCCTTTGCCTTCTTCCCCAGTTGTTTCTTCCTCCCCTTCTTCCTCTTCGCCTGGTGAAAGTATTGGTACTAGTAACCACGTGGCTAAGAAGAAGAAGAAGAAGAAGAAGAAGAAAATTCAACAGAGCAGCAACCAAGCAACCATTGCTTTGAATGCAACATCTGATGAGAAACCACTCGTCAAGCCTCACAAAGTTCGATATCCATGCAAACTTTGTGCAGGAGACCATATTCTTCGAAATTGTCTTGATATTCCTCAGATATTAGAAGAATGGTCTTCCCATTCACATCATCTTGTGTCATTAAATTCTAGAGATCATGTTGGTGACACACAATCAACTAGTGGTAGTAAAGTTCATTGAAATAAGGGTGAAGTTAAGTTTCCTTGTAGGTTATGTGAAGGGAATCACCCCATTCACCATTGTCCCTATTTGGATGAAGCCAAAAAAGTGTTGGATAATCGTCCTGCTTCACCGCAGCGACTTCCATCTAGTTACAGGAAACTCTCCATAAATCCTTCACTAGTTGATGAATTGACTGACCAAAATCAACCATCGGTCGAACCCACTCTCTCTGAAAGTGAATCCAATGAGTCTATACCTTACCTAAATCAACAGGCCAAGGTAACAGTTGACTCGATTTAACCTTCAGCTAATGGTACCTTTCTCGAAGAGAGTGAAAATGATACCACTCAAGTTCTTTTTGTTACTTCAGATTCTAATAAGCTTGGGGGAAATCCTCCTGTTCCATCAAGACAAGAGGAAAATCCTCCAATTCTCGTAACTCAAGGGGTTAATCCTCCCATTTTTACAATACCCCCTCCAAGTAGTCTAGTCACTTCCTTTGATTGGAATCGACTAGCAGGATTCTGTCTTCCTTCTTATGTGCCTTTCCAGATCATAGTACAAGTTTGTAATATGATTGTATCTGGCACCATTATAGATGAAGGTGCATCAGTGAATATCCTTTCCTCAACTGCTTGAAAAGTGCTTGGTTCGCCACCGATTGTGCCTGTTACACAGAATCTGTTGGGTTTAACAGAGGAACCAATCAACCATTAGGGATCCTCCCTCGGTTACCTATTACATTGGGAGGAAAAACCATTTATCTGAACGTGATGGTAGTCCCAAAACCTTTAGATTACAATATACTTCTTGGGCGCAACTATGTTTATGGCATGGGAGCTATTGTTTCAACACTCTTTTGAGTAATTTGTTTCTCGCATTAAAGCAAAATTGTCACTATTGACCAACTTTCATTTCCTAGTCCAAATATGGCTCCTTGTCAACCATCTTCCCTAACTAGTCCATTTATACCAACGGTATCATCCCCGCCATGGGTTAATTATGTGGCAACCTATTCCATACATACATCAACTAACAATCAATTTAGTGATGTTATACAACATGTACTAGGGGCATTGGAACCAGATCTCTCCTTCATGACCTCTTATGAGTTGTGATTGAATCTGAGGATAGTTCGTTGTCTTGTGTCAACCTCGTTAAAAAATGAAACAGGTCCGAAAACAGTTCATTGTCTTGTGTCAACCTCGTTAAAAAATGAAACAAGGAATCCAAGGATAGTTCATTGTCTTGTGTCAACCTCATTAAAAAATGAAACAAGGATTACAAGGAAAGTTCCTTGTCTTGTGTCAACCTCATTAAAAAATGAAATAAGGAATACGAGGAGAGTTCTTTGTCTTGTGTCAACGTCGTTAAAAAATGAAACAGGTCCATGAGGACAGTTCTTTTACTGTGTCAACCTCGTTAAAAAATGAAACAAGGGTTTGAGGATAGTTCGTTGTCTTGTGTCAACCTCGTTAAAAAATGAAACCAAGGGTATGAGGATTGTTCTTTTACTGTGCCAACCTCGTTAAAAAATGAAACAAGGAGTATGAGCACAGTTCCTTGTCTTGTGTCAAGCTCATTTAAGAATGAAACAAGGTCCCCTCGAGCAAATTTCCAATTCGAGTCTTTGATTAGATCTCGTAAAATCCCAATCGAGTCTTTCACTTGATCTCGTAAAAGAACCTTCATTCCATCCACCTGATAGCCACGAGTAGTCTACTTAGGTGAATGTAATGAAGCTTGGGGGGCATGCACCTAGTGGTAAATTTAAGTTTCCATGTAGGTTATATGAAGGGAATCACCCCATTCACCTTTGTCTATCTGGACGAAGCCAAAAAGGTGTTGGATAACTGTCCTGCTTCACTGCAGCGACTACCATCTGGCTACAGGAGATTTTCCCTTTCATCATGCTAGGGGCATGTAAACTGAATCCAAGCATAGTTTTTCATTTTAATCTTGTGTAAAAATGAAACTAAATCCAAGCATGGTTTTTCATTTCAAGCTTGTGTAAACATGAAACTAAATCCAAGCATAGCTCCCTATGGTTCAAGCTTGTGTAAACATGAAACTGAATCCAAGCATAGTTCCCTATGGTTCAAGCTTGTGTAAAAATGAACCCATTTCCATTTTAACCCTTGTGATTTCCATTCCATCAGCCTTTTTCGTCAGATGAGCCTTAGTTGTTTTAATTCCATTGCCACCATCCCTTTGGCCGATCATACACTTTCACTTGGTTGTTTTACCCTTTTTTAGGAACAATTACAATGAGTGGTCTTATTAGCCAGCCTCTTCACATAAATCAACATGTTTTGAGAAGTTCCAACATCATTGGAACCAGTTGCTACCCTAGACACCACTTGTTCCTCAAAGTGGAGTCCTATTTAAGCTCTTTTCAGACTCTCTAAACATGAAAAGATTGTCGAGCACTTGTCATTTCTAGCTCGTTAATGGATTAGAATCGATATCTACTCAGTATAGTTTTACCCCTTCTTCGGGGTGAGATAGATTAACTATGAAAAAGGTACTTGTTGATCAAACATGATCAATAGGTTCTCTCTTGTATTGTTTTATGTTTTTTCAGACTTGAGAGACAAATTTACGAAAAAGAACTTGTGAAGTTTCCTTTTAGTCCCTTTTCAGACTCTCTAAATGTGAAAAGGACTGAGTTATCTTTGTTGTTAAACTTGTTAAAAGCATCAAATAGCGACAAACTTTTCCATCTAGACAAGACTAAGTTTCACCTTCACTAGACTCATTAAAACATCAGATAGCGATGGATTCACCCAAAGGGTGGAATTATACAAACAAGCATGTATTATCCTCCTCAAGTTTGATAAAAAATAAAGAGGTACTTGTCAGAAATAATTGTGGAAAATGGGAAAAAGCCGAGAACATTTTATGGTAGCAGGTCGCTCTTGAACATGACACTTTCACCTCATCACCGTGACTATGTGGGTTGGGTCATTCAGCTTGATGGTTATCACACCGTTGGTCTATCATACCATCCATCACTTTTTTTTGTGTCAATGCTACCAATTCACTTCAGTGTTGCCAATATGTTCAAGAGAAGTCATTCAGTTCAAAACTTCACCCTTTACAATACAGTAAACCTTCATTTTCATGCCCGCCATTCCTGAGCCTTGTGTCGTCAGTCAATGTTGCATTTCCAAAAATCATTTACCTTGTTTCATGTTGTTGATGTGGGATACATCAAGGCCCTCCTGTGACGAGTCACTTCTTGTCGACATCAACACATCATCCAAGAAGCTAACTTAGAAACACCTCTTCAGTACCTTGAATCTTGCATACATCAATGGCAGGTTTCTCGCTTCTGGCGATAGGTTGACATCACTGGCCTTCGACTAAAAGACTTCGTATGGTGTTCGACATCAAATCATTTATTCACACCTTGTGAAATGTATTGTAGTACCTTGAGGGTCATTATCATTATCGGTGATTCCTCTCGCGTTTGTTAATGGCTTACATCATTGGCTGGTAATCAAACAATGTTTCTCCATGTTCGACTTCAAATTATCTATTCACATGGTTAGAGTTGTACTTGAGCAAAAGATTGGATGAGATTGAAGACCCCGGATTTAGTTTCATCCATCTAGGTTGCGATATATATTTTCAGGAGTACAATATCAAATGTACAATGGCCTTACATTCATGGTCATCCATTCATGGGTCTATATCTATAGACGACTATAATTGTACATGTAATGAAATTTTATACATTGAGCATTGGTATGCCTTCCCTCAGCGAAATTGTGAGAAAAAATAAAAGTATCATGATATATGTATTGTAACTGATACAGGTTTCCTTCCATTTCAAAACCTTCTCTCCAAGTGGTAAAGCATCTCACTCGACATATTTATTTTCGATCTCATGCTTTAGGGGGCAAATGTTACAGGAAAATTTTGGCACATCAACCCTGACTTCTAGATCCGTATTATTAGGGTCCATCAATCCCTAAATCAGTTGCTTTCTTTCCCTAATGAAGTTAACCTACATCATGTTTGCATCCCAAGAGTTTCATGACACCATTCATCCAAAAAGTACCCTTGAGAAGATCAGCGCAGGAAACCCTTTCTCAGGCTGCAATGCATTGCAGAAACTACACTGTCTAAGTTCTATTCATCACACCTGGCCTTTGTTTCACCTATGCTGAGCGAGATTCATTGAATTTTTGAAATGAATCCATTGGATTCCTCATCCAATGGATGCTTTTGGAAGTTTCCAGATGGATTGAGCTTGCTTTTAGATGAGGAAGAGGATGAATGAAGCTTAATCCATTATCCCTTCCTCCATGGAACCACTTCCCAATTTTGGCAAAGCATTCATGAGGGCTATTAATGGTTTAACCTCCCCCATACAGCTATAAATTGACCAAGCATTCAAAGGTTGGTCTAGGTCGGAACTTCTTAAGTTAAGGAATGTTGTTTGAGTGAGACTTGAAAGAGAGTAATGTTATCATGTCAAATTGTTGCTTCATGAGGAGAGAAGGGTTTGAAACTGGAAGGAAGACGTTGAATCGAACATGGCTTCAAGGGTTGTAATCTTTCCTTTATCAATAAAGAGTTCTATGTTTTTTCCCATTCATGTGTTTATATGATGTATATTGTACTTTCGATTCTATAATATGTTTAATTAATAGATCGACATGTATGCTTTGATGGTTTTCTGTCTCGGCTTATGTGTAGGTACCTTCCAAGCGAGTTAGTACGAAAGGGAGTGAAAAAAATGGTCAAAGGGAAGAGGGATCGAGCGAGAGATACAGGTTGGTTCTTTTGTTCCTCTTTCTTTTATCTGTTAGCTATAGGAAAAGCAATGGAATTACTTTAATTGTTGTTCTAGACTAGCTACTAGGTCTAGCGGTTAGTCATTTGAAGAAACACAAAATTTGCCCAAAACATGCTCTTATGCATGATATTGGTTGTAGCCAGGTGTTTCATGTGGATGGTCAGGAAGAAGGGCATGTCCAAACAGGTGTTGAAGTGCAAGAAGTAGATGAACAAGATGATGTCGTTGCAGTTGGTATGATTTCTCTCTCTCACGGACACTTATATGGTGAAGATGATGAAATTGTATGTGAAACACAGTATAATCGTGAACAAATTCGCATTAACATGGGCGTCGTTCTACCAACTCAAGAACATGAAACTTTTGTTGTTGATATTGTTAATAGCATTGTTGAACATGCAGTTGACAATGACCAATTGATATTACCAAGCCAAGTAACTCCACCGTCATGGCTGGTAGAAGCCATGATTAATTTGAACAAAAACAGTGTCTCAACAACCAATGAACAAAGCATGAACATGCCTTCACAACCAACAAAATTGAACAATGAAATTGATCATATTTTTGTGGACAATAGATCAATGGAAGAAGATGAAGCACATAATGAGGCATGAAATGAAGATAACAATATAGTTCAATCAGTTGTCTCTGATGTTTAAAGGGAAGTACCAAGCAATGACATGCAAGTGGGAGGGGTGGAGAAGATACTTGGTCGATTCCTAAAGCTACCAGTAGAAAGAGTATCAATGAAAAAAAGCAAGGTACACCAGGTAGTCTTCGTTTGGGCTGAAGTTCACAGTTACTCACCTCAAAATATATAAACCTGTTAGTTGAGTCTGAAAAAAATAAATAAATAAAAAATTGAAATGCAGGAATTAAAACAAAAAAAGAAGGATCTAGCCAAGGAGAAAAAGGCAACAAGGATTGTTGCAGCACAATGTCCAGCAGATGAAAGGCATGAAAGAGATAAAGCAAGGCAAGAGAAGGACCAACAAAAACAAATGGCAAGACAGGAAAATGAATCGAGAAAGGCACAACAAATGCTTGAAAAGGAACAAGGGATGATCAATATGGTTGACAATGATGCAAGCACAGCTAATGAAACTAGGATTATGTCAAACACATTGGACAATATTGCAGATAATACACCATTATTCCAAGACCTCACAAACATTCAAGTGCCTCACTATCAAAATGAGGGTTTTCCCACTTTTTTTATTCCTACCAGAGGAGGTGTCAATTCTATGTATTCTCATCACACACCTCCACTTAATGCAGGGGTTACTAGTGCAAATGTGAGGTATGGGTACTCAATTACTCCATGGTTGGAAGGTGAAAATTGAACTCAATCATATGGCAGCAATCAACCATTTCCTAATCAACACTTTTTAGGTAGGTCGACCTACTTGGCTCAAGCAGGTAACTCAGGGAGTTTTGGCACTGAAGATTCTCAAGACCGTAAAGAGGGGTGTCATATTTTTTTTGGTTGTAACCACATTATGATGTGGATTTTGGATGGATTGTCTCTTTTTCTTATCACAGCAAGATTTTGGCTTACAACCTAGGTTGTTTTATTTCATATTGTTTGCGGAATTGTATCCAAAATCCATTTTAGAAGGAACATCTATAGTCTATTATAATGTAGAAATCTTACCTGAGAATACAAATGGGATTTCATGCTATGCCTCTACACACCAAATGATTTAAAACACATTTATAACTGAGTTGTAAATATGATGACAAACAAATGAATAATGAAATCTTGAACAAGTCACTTATTTAAAAAAAGAAAATTCCATAAAATAGTGAACGTAAAAGTATCTAACCTCACACCACATATGAAACCTCATTTACTGCAAGTCAACCTAGAATAAAAATAGAGTGCATGTGCTTCTTGTTTCTTGCTTCTTTAAAGCTTTGAATGTTAAAAATAAAACAAGTAAAAGCTAACAAATATTGCTTCTTTAAAGCTTTATATTACCTCTGCACACCAAATGATTTACAACACATTTATAACTGAGTTGTAAATATGATGAGAAACAAATGAATAATGAAATCTTGAACAAGACACTTATTTAAATATGAAAAATCCATAAAACAATGAACTTTAAAAGTGCCTAACCTTACACCACATATGAAACCTCATTTACTGCAAGTTAACTTAGAAGACAAACAAAGTGCATGTGCTTCTTGCTTCTTTAAATCTTTCAATGTTTAAAAAAAAATAAGAGCTAACAAATATTGCTTCTTTAAAGTTGTGTATTACCTCTACATATCAAATGAATTACAACACATGTATAACTGAGTTGTAAATATGATGATAAACAAATGAAAAATGAAATCTTGAACAAGTCACTTATTTAAATATGAAAATTACATAAAAAAATGAATTGTAAAAGTGCTTAACCTCACACCACATATGAAACCTCATTATTGCAAGTTAACTTAGAAGACAAATAGAGTGCATGTGCTTCTTGCTTCTTGCTTCTTTAAAGCTTTGCATGTAAAAAACTATATAAATTGTGCTTGCATCATTGTCAACCAAATCATGTATAAACGTTGACTATGACATGCCAACTCTCAAAATCTAGAAGGTAAAGAAATTTTCCCCCATCATTTGGAGTTGATGAAACATGATGCAAGCACAGTCGATGATGCTTCTTGTTGATATGGTTGACAACACTAGAAGGTAAGGAGATTCCTAAGGAACCTTTAAACAGAGAGAATAGTTATTGTTGTGTAGGGTAATGGAAAAGAGTGACATATATATTAGATGGTTGGACAAGGAATAAAAGAATTTATGTAGAGAAAATTGGCTTAATCATGAGAAATTAATTGCATTGAATAATGAGCTTAAATATGTATAGTAGCTTTCCTTTGCACTTGCGGCATCAAAGCATGGATTGGAGGTGCAATCCATTGTTGATTCCTATAGTTGGGTGGTGAAACACTCAGTAACTGCCTTTGCATTGGACATCAGAGTTTTGATTGGAGGTGCAATTCATTTCTGATTCTAACAGCTGGGCAGTGAAACACTTAGTAACTGGTTTGGAAGACTTCTTTTGATTTTAAATTGTATTCATATTGAATCATCTTTGTATGGAATGCTTGACGCTTGTAATTTGTTGTGTGACCCATGAATTAAATTGATAATGAATAAATTATGTTTATAAAATAGTTATGTAGATAAGATTGAAAACATTCTCCTAAATCATGCTTGTGATTAAATATGATTGTAAACAAAGTAGAGTGCCCCAATGGCCAAGGAAGGCTTTGGGTATGCGAGAACTCAATTGGATGATTAAAAAACAACATAACTTACTTCATAATATGAGGTGGTTCCTTTTCAAAACAATGTTTTTAGAGGATTACTTAAACATGATAAATGATGGTTTCTCAAAAACATAAAAGAACCCTAATAAATTATTTTGTTTCTCAATAACATAAAAGGCATGACTATTAGTTCGCTCTCAATAACATAAAAGAAATGATTGTTAGTTCGCTTATTGATTGAAACAACCTGTGTTAATGCCTAGGAGATAAACAATATTTTAAGAAAACCAAATACATAATAATGGATGAGGGGTTGACTCTATAGATCCTTGGCATTTCCTTTCTGAACAAGGAAGGTCATTTCTTTATTTATTTTGAGATATTACATGTTGGATGTTATTTTTCAAATTATATTAGCCACATATGTCATATAGATAGGAAGGTTCATCCACCCTGCATTGCAAGACCAGATCACTTCTCTCAATGCATTAATATAATTTTTTAATATAGGAAAAACTTTTATTACATTAAAAACGAATCCTACATCTTTGGCTTGTGACATTTGACCAACATAGACAATATCCCCCATTATCTTGGTATGTGCTCCAGCAAAGACTTCACCCACTAGCCACACTATAAGCTACTTGTTAACTCCACCCAGCTGTCAAGTGCTTATAAGTTTCACAAATAACTCTATAAGCATGAATCTACAACTTGTAAACTAAGCCATCAAATATCATCAACAAGTTCATTGATCCACTTGCTACTGCCACTACCTTCCTACAAACATGATCTATAGGTAGATGCCTTGCATGAGGGTACACAAAAAGGGGCTCAATGCTCCCTGAAAAATTACAGTATTCCCCTAGAAAGAAGGGGTGCAAAGACAACTTGCCACCCTTGAGTTAATTTCAAGGACAAAATTTCAAGTGAAAAGGTTGCAAAGAGCCCACACCAAAGGGCATAAACAATACTAATTAAAATATAAATAATTTGAAATGAACAAGCCTTATGAAAGGGATGTAATTTTTATGAAGAGGTACCAATAAATATATGTATTACGGACATCTAGATGCCTATCATATGCGGCATGTAAAATTAGTAACCAAACGTAGCTCAAACATATTTTACTCTACAAAGAGAACATATAGATAAGTCAAATGTAACCTTTATAAAGAGATATCAATAACTATATGTATTAAGGACATATAGATGCCTATCATATGAGACATGTAAAATTACTAAGTAAACTTAGCTCAAACATCTTTTACTCTGCACAAAAAACATGTATATAGCTCGGATGTAACTTTTATAAAGAGACTCCAATAATGATATGTATTAAGGACATCTCAATGCCTATCATACCAGGCATGTATAATTAGTAATCAAACTTAGCTCAAACTTATTTTGCTATGCAAAGAGAACATGTAAATAACTCACGCTATAAAGAGGCTCTAGGTCAATGTACCCCCAAATAAGAGAGATACATCTACAACACTGTCTCCAATTACAGGGAACAAGAAACAAGGAAAGAGTTTCTGGAAATGAAAATAGCTAGGGTATAGTATTGAGGAAATGTGAGGTAAACATCTTAATAAACTATACTAAAGGATCAAACCCTAAGGAACAAAGGAACAAACCCTAAACCCTACAAGCAAGACTTTATAAGCTACAAGCAAGCAGAGAAATCATAATAGAGGGCAGAAATTCACAACAAAATTAAGTGTTGCTTGATTAATGTAGGGGAAAACCTTAAAATTCCCAAATTCTAGACAACAACAGTGCACCCAGAGCTAAATTCACAAATTCCAGACAACAAATTTGAGTGTTGAACACAATAACTAAATTCCCAAATTCTAGACAGCAACAGTGCAACTAGAGTTAAATTCACAAATTCCAGACAACAAATTTAAGTGTTGAAGAACAAAATAGCTAAATTCCCAAATTCTAGACACCAACAGTGCAACCAGAGCTAAATTCACAAATTCCAGACAACAAATTTAAGTGTTGAAGAACACAATAGCTAAGTTCTCAAATTCCAGAAAGCGAATTTAAGTGTTGAAGAACACAGTAGCTAGTAGGATTTAAAATCGTACTGGAAGAGCCGCAGAAGCCACCAACAAGTCCAAACGTCCCCCAAACCTCGCCACACCCCTTCTGCAATAGCCACCTGCAACAAAAACTTGCAAACACGGGGAAAAATTAAAATTTGAGAAAAAACCTTAAAAAAATTCAAAAAAACCCATGATTTTTCAAAGTTACCTTCATTGAACTGAAACCTGCATGTTGAATACCGAAATGCATAGAATCTCCAACTGGCTCCTTCCCAAACAACAAGCTGCAAAAATGAAACAACATGGTAGGTATTTGTAAACCCCTGACAGTGTTGAACAAACAACAACAGCGACAACCATAAACCCCCCTCAAACGAGGTCAATCAACCACACCAGCAACAATAAACCACAAACAAACCACTACAAACAGCAATGACAGGCGGAGTCAAGCAACCACAAGATAAACCCTAAACGACCAAAGAACCCCTGCAAACAACCTCGCCAGGTGAGCAGCACCAGAATGGCAAACAAAGCGAACCAATACCGGAGCCGAGAGGAGCCATCATCCGCGGAGTGGATTGCCCACACACCAGACCCGAGTGAAATAACATAGATTTGTGAAGACATGGCATAAAACACAGCAGACGAAACCCTAAACCCCACTTAATTGCGAGTATTTAATGCAGACACCTACTGCAACACGTGGTAGGACCCATTGGCCACTTGTCGTACGACATTTTTAGTGTCTCCACGTCGAGAGGTGATGTGGACAAGAGGGCGCAGAGGTAATGGTGCCCCTCCCCTGGCACAAATAGATCAAATAGGGAGATACCTGCACACTAGTCGGGATAGCGAGGGTCAACGGTGAGATGGTAAATGGGTCGTCGACAGCTATGTTTGCGTGCAGTAGTGTGGGCGGTCAAGATACGGAGTCAATTGGGTGGTCGTGTGATGGCTCAACATTTTTTGTGCAAGCATTTTTGTTCCACAATGGCGGTTGGTCTCGTCTGAGTTCACTGGAAACTAGTCGCTGATAATGGCAATAGACTATACCACGGTCAGCTACACATTCACTAACACCCAGAATGGAAGTGGCGGTGGAAGGGTGTGGAGTCTAGTGGCTTGGATAGTAGGCGGCGTTTCTTTGTGTATAATGGCTGCAAAATTTGTTTGTTGTGATTATCGGCAGTGACAGTGAAGAAGGTTGTTGGCGGTAGGAATGGTGGCTTCGTGGTGTACATTGGCTAGCTCCAGTTGTGTGATGATGAAGGAAATCCGCAATGGCGTTGCAGAGTGGACGACAGTGACAGAAGCAATCACTGTGGTAATAGGGAAGCCTGTCGGACGTTGGCGGTAGCAGTGGCAACAGAGCGTAGGTAATTTTATTTTATTTTATTCTATTTTATTCTATTTTATTCTATTTTGTTTGGGTTAACTTTTTTTAATAATTTTTTTTATTTTTTTTCCTAAATATATCTTTTATTTGTTTTTTTTATTTCTTATATACTTTTTTTAAATATATATTTTTTAATCTTTTATTATATATCCTCTCTTTTTTTCCTTTCCCATTTTTTTAAATTTGAACTCTTTTTTTCTTGTTAATTTTTTCTCTTTTGTTGTGTGTATATATATATATTATATATATATATATATATAATATTATATATATATAACTTTTTCTCTTTCTTTCTTCTCTTTCATTTTTTTTTTAATTTATGTCCAAAATCTTAAATAATGATGTGCCACTGGAGAAGCTCGAACTCTGTAGAGCGAAACGCTTAATTTCACGACAACAAGGTTGACAAAAACTTCAGAGGCCAATGGCCAAAATCGGAAAACGTGATTCTCATACCAATGTAATGAGCATAGTTTGTCTACTCAGAGTAATGTTCCGATACCAATATAACGAACAAATTTCGTATACGTAGTGGAGTAATCTTCAAAAGACTTGGAAGATGTAAACATCCATAGTAGGATAGTAATTGTATATTAAATATTATAAAAAAATTGATGAGATATGAGATATTACAATGAGGGTGAGGACTTGCTTACATACCCTAGCCACGAGCCCTTTCATAAATGGTCATGTCTCTAAGACATGCCTCTTCATTACTAACTAACTAACTATTAGTTAATTAAACATTATTTATTATTACCCGCGCCCCCCCACCCCGGGGTGTGACGGACCTTGCAGGTTAGAGGGAAGAGATGACGGTTAGAGGTCATAGTGAGCCAAGGACGAAGAAGCTGCCTAGATGGCACAGCGGGCAGAGGGAGGAGAGGTTGGCCAGGGCCCACAGGAGCTGGCAAACGGAAGTGGAGCAATGGGCATTACAGGGTAGGGACATTTGTCAAGGCGTGCAGAGGCAAGAGTAGCTAAACAAATGGCACGGCGGGCAGAGGGACGAAGGCAAGGATAGTTGGCACGGAAGTCGGCAAGTGGTGAGGGAGAAGCAGGCAACTCGCGGCAAGAGCAGCCGACGGTAGGCAAGGATTAATGATCGGCATTTATGGGAAGGTTAGTGGAACCCCATCCCGAGACCCTAACGAGAGAGGAAGGGCGGCGGAAAACGAATCTAATCACGTGGCGAGTTTCTTGGAAGGGATGTTGGGCAGGTGGACGAAAAAACAAAATGGAAAGAAGGAAAGAATGAGAAGCATTTGTATGTAGAAAGAAAAGGCAGGATGTGTCGCTAAAGGTGGTAAGAGCCAAGGGTTGGGGGATGTCGAACAATGTTCGGCTTTCGATTATTTAACCTGGTATGTGCTCCCTACCTTCACTTGCGTTGGTTTGGAAAATATGAACTAGCTCCCGCGAAGAATTCATCTAGAAAGAGGCACTAAAATGAATCTCGAAGAACTCTGGTAAATTTTAATGGTGCTCCCTGTTGATTTAAAAGCTAAGGCCTCCCGGTATTCTTGGGTAATTGGCCTGTCAATTTGGGATGAGATTGACTGGTTTGTCATCTAGGGAGGGGGGGTTGGGACTTCTAAGTTTAGCCTCGGGGTAGATAGGTTATGGGGTAAAAGAAGAAGGTTGAGTCGAATTGATGCCAACAGGGTCATCCTAAGCGGTTTCAACTACGTTTGTAGGAAAATTTTCTTTAAGCAGTTAAGGAAGGGTATGTGGATAGAGAATGAAGGTTTCTGCGGAAGGCTAGAAGTATTATCTAACCTTGGCGCCTCCCTCGACCCATTGGCAGGGCTGCATTTCCTCAATCCAAAGTCGATCTTTGACTTGGAAAAGATAGGCAAAAGAAGGTGTAGTAACTGGGCCCGAAATTCGGGAAGGGTGAACACCCAAATTGGGCTTCTACTCAGCTCCATTGAGGGGACCCAATGGTGAAGGATAGGCCTTTCGTGGACCTGGATTAGAATTGTAGTCGGGTGAGAAAGGGAGAAACACTATCTTCCCCTCTAGGGTGGCGAAACTCAAGGAAGAAAGAAACCTGGGAAACCGGGTGGCAGGGTCGGGATAATAGTATGTTGGAGGTGCAGGGAAGTATTTCGGGACTCGGTGAGAGGGGCTATACAATTCCTCATGGGAAGCACCCTAAAAGATGGTGTTGTTACTATCTCCTTGAGGGGAGAGTGGGGAACCTGGGTGTAGACGAGGGTCAAAACAGTGTTCAGGGCACGGAGCGGATGAAAGTGCTTGCTCCTGAGAAGTTTCATTTGGATTGGGGGAAGTATGTGGGGAATCTTGAAAGGAACGAGGCTAATTCTCAGCCCAAGTATCTAAACAAGAACATAAAGAATGATGTCAATTACAAGACCAACTTACAAAGCACAAAATATTATGAGTTCACTATGGTAAATTTGATGACGGCTTATAATGTTTTATTTTTTGTTTCTATTATAGGTAGCTTAAATACCAGAGTGCAAAGGACTCTGACGACTTGGCACTTGAACCACGCTAGTGAGCACCAAGCCCTGGTCCAAGCGAATCGCTTGGATAGGAAAATAAAAAGCAGAAAGAAGAATTGGATGGCGAAGGAAGGAAACCAACCGGGAAGGAAAGGAAATAGAAGACCGGGAAAGACGGAGAAAAAAACTGATGAAAGGCCTTGAACCGACTACAAGTAAAGGACCAAGAAAAAGAGGCAAGAAAACAAGGAAGGAAAGTATGCAGAACCTCATCAACGCATACTACGTAAGAACCCCGACTGAAGTGAAAATCATTATCTCCAAATGGGAAAGAGAACTAAACACAAACATCAAAAATCAAGAGATCCAGGCAAAGGAATGGGAAACAATCATCAAAGATCCAGGTAACACCAAAGGTCACCAAACTTTGTTTCGCCAAACCATCCAGCAGTATTGGGTCATGCAAAACATCCTAGTCCATGCTATGACAACCTATAAGGAAAGAGAAGAACCCAAGGAGGATAGACCAGTAGAGCCAAGTCAGAAGGACCTACAGAGGGAGATACAATCTGTCCAAATGCAGTTGTACCACAACAACCTCACTCTGAATAGGATCGAACAAAGTCTTCAGGATATGATGAGAAGTGAAGTTCCGGGATCAAGTGCGAAAGCCCCTACCCCAGTCGATTCTTCAGATGAATGAAGCAGCCCAGCCAATTTATTTTTGTCTTGATTACGGTTAGCATTTACTTTTTTAGCAAGAATTATATAGATGATAAAGTTGCCAATGTAGCATGGATGATTAGAAAGACTCTTTTCAAATTTTGGACAGCTTTTGATGCAAACAAGTGGCCAACAGACCTGGTTTCCTACAAGCAGGTTGAGGCCACCTGTAGTTTTGTTGAAATCGAACTTGTTTTTATGAAATATTAATAGAAAAGGGGATCTACCAAGCTTACACAAAAAAAAAAATATATTATTATTATTATTATTATATTTTATATTTACATTATCATTTTTATATGAATTATATTCATAACAAATTTTTGTTGAGGTTTATAAGAAAAATACCCATTCTGTGAGGCTCCATCCTAGGGACCTCTACCAGAACTAAATTTTCTAATTTCAAATACAATAAAATCGGCAATAATTTATTTGCAACTTAAATGTTTAAATGATGATGATTTACCATTTAAAATTTATTTCCTACAATTAAATAGTAAGCAATTCATTTCAATCACTTACATGAGTAATCTATAAATAGAGGATTACATGTTCCGATAGCCTGGTTGAGATGCCCATGAGATCATGATCCTGTTGGGATGCTCCTCTTTGACTACTGACTAAATTTATCTCCCAGCCAACTAGGAAGTATTTCATAGCCCTAGAAACCTCCACAGGTTCCCTAACCCTCCAAGCTCAAGTCCAACCAGATGTAATGTGTATTAAAGATAAACAATACTCTCCTTCTCTCCCTTCTCCACTTTCCTCTCAAAACAAATCCTCCAAAACCACAACCAAACCAAAACAAAAGCAAGACCAAGGATCCCCCCTCCTCCCCTCATCCTTCCCCTTTTATGCTCCCTTCTCTTCTCCACCTCAACCACCTCTCATTAATGTCATAACTTCTCCCTTATCCTTACATTTGACTTCTTTTCTCCCAATTAAACATGAAAGGACATTTAGGGGTGTGATATAAATATAAAATTGGGTAATTAATTGGAGAGGACTATTTCTTCTCCCAAGTAAATATTTTGGGGATGAGAGATAAATATATAGATTGATAATTAATTGGAGAGGACCATGTCTTCTCCCAAGTAAATATGAGAGGACATTTTGGGGATGAGAGATGAATATATAAATTGGTAACTAATTGAAAAGGACCATGTCTTCTCCCAAGTAAATCTGAGAGAACATTTTGGGGATGAGAGATGAATATATAATTTGGTAATTAATTGGAAATGACCATGTCTTATCCCAAGTAAATTTGAGAGGACATTTGGGGATATGGATATTTAAATTGGAATGAATAGAAGGAAATCATATCTTATCAAAATTTAAATTTTAGGAGGTAAGTTGGGAATTGAATAACAACAAAATTTATATCACTAATAAATTTACAGTTTCATAGGTATGTACCAATATTTTTTGATAATTATAAGTCAATACATACACTCCTCCTTTAAAAAACTTCGTCTCAAAGTTAGAGTGTAAGAGATACAAGGAGTTCTAAGCAGTATGGCAATAAGGCATAACAAAATAGAGAGAGAGAGTTATAGTAGTAAAATTTTATAAGTTAGACAATGGCATCACGTCCCATCAAGAGTTTGCAACTAACATATATCCTCCTATCCTTCCTGACCTACTTCTGTTTCCACCCTATCCATCATCTGTTGCTATATACGGTGGCATCGACTATACCAATCTAACCACTAATAAAACCAATATGGCGAAAGCATCGACTATATCGACCTAACTTCCCCAGCAGGGAACTGGCAATCTTCATCACATGTCTAGGGAAGCATGTCCACCACTGCCCTCCCGCGATTCCAAGTTTAGAGGTTACACGGTGGGAAATACCTCCACCCATCCTCACAACTAGGGTAAACGCCCTAATATGGACCACACTACAGTGCTAGTTGGACTTGTCATCGAATAATCCAGTCAGGTAGCCTTTCCACCTGTCATTTACATTTTACCCATGTCATAAGAGTGCATATCAAGTAAATACCAAATGTAATAGAACAATGTACATCATACCTTTCCTCATTGGATGTCTCGACCTTCCGAATGGAAGAGTAAATCTTGGTTGTCATATAGTTCTTTCCAATCTACGAGTTATTTCTCATCCATGCATATATATAACAACAAAATAGATATAGATATGTGATATTAAACATCATATTATTAAGTCTAGTATTCACATATCAATTTTGTAGTTCATACTGGAAATAAATCTTACATTAGATAAATCATAATTTCACTAAGTCATTCATTAGATAAATCATATCCACTTAAGCCATACATGAAACAACAATAAATCTAATAAGTCATGCACTAGATAAATCATAACCAAGTCATACCTTAGGTCATACATCGAACATTTCAGTCATCAAAACCTAATCCATCTAATGATTTATGTAAGTAGTTTCACTTATCCAACTAAATGAATCAATATTACATAGTGTTCATAAATAAATAACATGGAACTGCAAATAGAGCCTTAGCATAGGTAGCTATCTAAGTCAAGATGGCCATCATAAATGGTTAAAATTGAAGGATAATTGCGACATATAGTCTTTGCGTCTTCCCGGGTAGCAAATATTGGGTTAGACTTGTCCCATTGTATCTTAACTTGGTCCACCAAGTGATCCCTGAGCTATCAAACCCTGTGATATAATATGCATATAGGTTTGATCATTATGGTTCCCATGTTTGAGACCTATAATTCCCTCCAGTCAAGTTTGTGGGATTCATCAAAAACATAATGTTATAGGACAGATACCTAAAAACATCATGAGTTTTATGCAAGTGGGGGGGTAGTACAAGGCAATAAGGCACTGGTCTAATTTTCTCTTTGATTCTAAAAGGTCATATAAATCGAGGTGGTAACTTTGTACCTTTCTCAACTGAATAGTGTTAGGAATAACTAAAAAAAAAAAAAAAACCCCGGTCCCCCACTTTAAAACTTCGATCGGTACTATGTGCATCAACATAACCCTTTTTCCCATCTTGTTTCCTTTAAACTTCGTTGAATCTATCTGACCGATTCCTCCATTTTTTAAACAATCCTACGTGACTATTACTGTGTCTTCCATCCTTTCATCGACTCAATGGTATCCCGCACGGCCTCCCATCTAGAGATTGATAAGGAGGCATCTTGATTGAATTGTGGTATTTGTTGTTATAGGAAATTTTACCAATGGTAAGTACCTTTTCCACCGAGTATAATTATCCATGACAAACATTATAAGCATATATTCTACAGCCCAATTTACTCTTTCAGTCTTTCCATCTATTTATAAATGATATGCAATGCTAAGGTTTAACTAAGTCCCCAACACTAACTGCAAACTTGTCCAAGATGTATATGTAAAATGAGAGTCCCTATCAAAATGATCTTCATGTGTAACCCATGTAGCTAGATAAATTCACCTATAAATACTCAAGCCAAAATGGGAGTAGTCTCTTAGACAAGGTAGTTAGCCACCTAGAGATACCAAATGCATGGCCAAAATAGAATATGTTAAGGTTGTTTCTCCAAGAAGAGAGAAACTCATCCTTCAAGAGTAATCCAATAAAATATTTGCAAATAATGGTCATGACCACCTTTGCTATTGGAGTGAATTCAAAGAATATGCCAAGGTAATTAGAGTCTTGTAGACAAACAATGTAACTCCTCCAAATGGAAATAGTATAAAGATGTTAGAGAATTATCTCCCAGGATCAACCAAATTGGCCATAAATAGTAATCCCATAGAAACATGTGCCACAATTGTCCATAAAGTTGTTATAACCTCCTCAAAGAAGCGGGGCGTCCTCAATCTATGTACCAAAGTGGTTAAATGCACATGTTTCAACACCTCTCCTCCAAGGAATATGATAAATAGTTCACCCTAAGAGATTGTGTAATGAGGCTAGGACACTCTCCATTATAGTAATAAAGGTCTTCCCAAACCAAGAGAAACTATATGATACAATGTGAAATAACATACTGAGTGACCAAAACCATGGGTGTCAATGTAGAATACCACCCAAGCGAGGTCTAAACGCCTCCAAATGCATGAGAAGATGCCAGATAAGGGGAGTGATTTCCTCTAAAAAAAAATAACTCACAACATGCCACATCATAGCCAAACTATAAATATCCATTGGCATTCTTCTAACAAACTACAACCACTTTTCCATGTCATCAAGACATCCACCAAAAGGGACATCAATTATGCAACAAAGGGTGGGTGTACTACTTCAAGGTTCACCAATCAAAATCATGAAACAATAATCCAAGTGAAACCCTATTAACACATGCAAACATGTCGAACAACTAATTCACTATGTCAAGGAGCAATAATTAACCAACAATATTTAAGGAAACTCTTATTTGATGGATATCCCTCACCATAAATGTGCTAACAGTGAATCAAATTTGTGAGCAATGTTATGCAAGGCCCTCAATTACATTTCAAACACCATATGTGCTAGATGCAAGCCTCCAAAATGACTTGTAGAAAAGTAGTCTAAATCTTAAACCACTAAGTCTAATGTCATGTAGAAAACTAGGGAAATATAGAAGTGATTAACTATGAACTCCATGCACGAAAGGTGGTGTCAAAAGCCATCATTACAAGACCTACTAGTTATTATTGGCACAGACGAATTTATGCAGGATAATAGTTGTGGGCTAATGGAGGATATGATTTTTGGTATGGATCCTCTGGAATTAGATGGTAAGGCGGAGGGGGAAGGGATACGTTTGGCTTCAGAAATAGCTGGGACCAGAAGTCTTTTATAGTCTGATTAGTCTAGAACAAAATCCGATAAAGACGACCAGGTTGGAATGGAGCCTACAGTTTCAACTGCTCTCGATTCCAAAACTATGCTTGAGGTTGCACTCCGTCGTCCATACATATCTTACGATGATATTTTGTCCAATTCCAAGATCATTTCTGGTTATGACAACAACATTGGAATTTGCGTTGCTACTTCACATGTTGTTACTCTCGATAGTCTCAGGTATCAAAAGTTCCTAATTCTCAGTCCATCCTTGGTAATGAGGAACCTCAGTGACTCCTATACATGCAAGCGTAACTAGCAAATCAATGGAAGCAACTGCACGCTAGGTTGTTTCAAGTAGTTTTAATAGAAAACTTCATCCAGATACAGTTGTAGGAGGCCTCTTTGATAGTGAAGCTACGCTATCTACCTCTATAATAAATTAATACCTTAGTTTGCACTCACAGCGTGTGGATGGTTCTCACAATGTCAAAGGTGGTAGTTTCAATGAAAAAGCAAAACTAAAAATCTCAACACATCATGAAGAAATAAACTCTTTTGTGGAAGGTCAACAAGGTCCATGTCAATCTAGTTCAAATTACATGAGCAGCAAAGTCAATGTAACAAAAATTTCTCAAGCCTTTTTGGATAATAAGGAAGTTTCAACTTGTTCTAGATTCAATAAATCTACTCCTATGTTGTCACTGCCTACTGCTCAAATCTCTAAACAGAAAATTGATTATGAGAAAATGAACTCTCGGAGTATTGGCGGCAAGACAAAAGAAGCCATAGCAAGTCAGGAACCCGGTAAAGATCTTTTTGGTTCATGCAATTTCATCAGGAAATTTGAAGGGGCATTATTTTCAGGTGGACTCTTTGATGATGAAGATGATTTAGTTTCCTCTAATCCATTGGAATCCACCCATGTCTGGTCACAACCATCTGTTCTAGAAATATTATATGCTTCTAATTCAGATGAAAATAAAAATGAACTAATTCCATCCAGCAGCATTAGCAGTACTCTAGATCGAACTACATCTAATTCATCAGATAAATTAATCGCCACTGATACTCAAGTCTCTGCAAAAAATAGATCTCAATTTTCAAGTACAGAACAACTTGCAAAGATATTGGGTTTAAATAATGAGTTTGCCACTTGTGCACCTCAATTTCCAAAAGAAAATAATGGCAGGCAATCTCTGAAGGAAAGGCTATCACTATTGCATAAATGTCTTTTTGATAGTGGAGAAAATGATGAAGACAATGATCCTAATGATCCTTTTAAGGCACCATCTTCCATGGAGCAGAAACTAAGATTAAATGATAGGGCCTTTGACAGTGAAAGTAATATTCTACAAGAGTCATTTAATGATGGAGTTGAGTTTAATATTCAAAATACAATGCTTACAAATTCTTCAGACCCACATAAGGTTGAGCAATTTCATAGTACAAGAGCATCTGGAAGAATTCAAGGCGCGTTAACCATTGGCGATTATCATTCAAATATAAGTGGAGTAAAAAAAAACAAGAGTTGAAGGAAGTAGATTTAATTCAGATGACAACAAAAGTTTGGAACACCTGTGAATTTGACTGTCAAAGATGAATTGGATCCAAGAAAAAAGGGTCCTTTTAGCTCCCCTGTAATGCCATTCAGTAAACAAGATCTGCTCAATCAATTTCTAACTGCAATGCCCAAAAAGGATCACTCGGATTATGATTCAGATACATGGTCAAGCTCTAGTAGTGAGAAAACTATCAAAAGTTCTATTATAGATATAAAATCCAACACAATCAATAGTAGTTCTCATGAAAAAGTAGTTTTAGAGGCCAAAGGCATCTCAGATCGAGCAAGAGACTCTACTTTTGTGCTACGGGAGGAAGGGTTTGTACATTCAACCCAAGATGGCTTACTTTTGGAACCTACTTATGGTGGTACAGAGTACTTTTCAAAGAAACAAGAATATTCTAGGAAAGATGACTCCTCTCTTCCTGTTAGTCTAGTGGAATTTGAAACCCTTCTAGTTGATCAGCATGTGGATGTAAGAAGGTTTGTGATACGAACTAAAGAAGCCTTTGATATTCTTGTCACTGATGTTTCTAATTGATTTTGTGGTTCTCTCATTTTAGTTGTAAATCCTGGTATAATATGCTTTTAAAGAGAATTTAGGTGATGTTTATTTGCAATTCATGATTTTCTCTGAATTATGATTCAGGCTATTTGGCTTCCAATAATTCTTTTAGTTGGCATACATTTGATATGGAAATAATGTTTCAGCTGTCCTCAATCCAAGACTAGATATGTTTGTCCATATGCCTATATTTTCTTGTCAAGTTGAGGATCTCTTCATCTATTAATAATTCTGCAATAGCATAAACTGAATTCACTGATGAATCATGATACTTTGTTTCATCTGCTAACAATTTTAGATGATTGTGAAAGGGCATTATCAACTTTAGATAGAAGCCGAACTGTCTCATGACGTTCTAAACCTAACTCACATTCCACTTTCATCGTTGAACAACTAACCCTTGGGACCTTCTTCAACCCCAAGATGCGATGATTTGACATCGAGGTGCCAAACAACTCCATAAATAAGTGCTCTTGGGAGTCATCATGTTCAGATGCTAGAATATTAATACAAAGCCACTCGCCATTTAGTTTGTCCAAGAGTTGAGTCGAACATGTTCTAATATTGATGTTCAAGGAAGAAAACAATGCAGTAACAGAATATTGCATTCAAGTAATGAACAAATAAACTAACTTATAGAATAATACGTTCTCTTGCTCTGAATCATTGACAAATAATAACTCTTTGCAAGAAAACAAGTGGGGAGACAATATAGCCCAAGTCTCACCAACAATGGTTAAATCCCAACAAAATTGCCTCAATGTATTAGGAAAATCAAATCACTAACATACAAATCAATAGAAGAATGTAAATTGTTATGGCACGTTACTTCAAATCAAACATCAGGACACGTACACAATGACTGTAGCAGCAGTACCAACAGTTAATTGAATTTAACGAATGACCCATCCCCCCCAAATTTCAACCGTAGCACCAACAACAAATAATCTAAATCATAGCGACTAACATTTACCTTATACTAGGAGTCCTGGAAATGCAAGTTGTGATGCTCTGATAATGAAACATATGAAACACCACTACTATTGATTGCTAGTTCACCATAACAGTCAGCAATATACCAAGATTGCAGCTATGATGCCTGGGTGGGTCATGCAAGGCACTAATGCTGACATTTTAATTCAACATAATACAATCTAATCAGATGGCTAATCAAACCTCTAACAAAATCCAATAACAAAGGGTAGGGGTTACTTCCTGACCACCTTATTAAGATAAGTAATATATGAACAATGATGTGTATGCTGACTGATATGATCAATACTTACTAAAATGTAATAATGGAGCAAGTGGGAACCCATGGGAATCCATAGGACTTGTAGCACTGCATGTTGCATACTGAAGTATAAAAGAAGAATGGTTAAACAACCAACCTCTACATGGCTATGGCCTACTTTCCATGTGGAGGTGAAGTAATGTATTATTATCACCAATCCGCTCCTTTTGGGGGGTAGCACAATATAGAGACAGTTCTAGGTCATAACAACACTATGAGCAAGTCATAAAGGGTGAATGTGGGTACCCAATAATGACAAAGTTGTGTTTGAGCCATCTCAAAACCAATTGTAAAACCCCAAAAGCTTAAATCTTCAAGGACCGTTAATTTCTACTATTCAAAACAGAAGAACACCTACAAATCCTCCACAAGGGATTGACCCCTCAAGACCGGCTCTTTATTGGAAAAAGGTTGATCAGAAATTTATTGGGTTGAAAGAGATGAGGGGGAAAGGAAGGTAAGTACACCGCGGATATCAACACCACCCTTGAAGACCTATCTGGTTACATTGTCATGGACCCAACTCTTTGCAGCTACTTTGGACTTGCTTAGGGTGTGCAACATCTCGTTTGGAATACCCACCATGACATGTATCATGCTGCCAATGAGAGTCTGCACTACTTTGGGGTCTGCATAAGATATCTTCACTTTACTGAAATTGTTGGCCTTCAGCATATTCACAACAATCCGCAGAGACAGTCTATGTGAGGACAAGGTCCCCCAGTTCACTCCTTGGTCACCGCCTTCTACTACTGTGACTATTGTTGGCAGCGTAAAATGCAAAGATACCCATAAGAAAACTAAACATTTGGACACCAAGACTATACATGATCCCATATCTGGGCTACCATTGTACAACACTGTGTTTGGATGAATGGAATGGAACTAAAAGGAATCACATGCAGAAAATGAAAGAGGGAAGCTTTACAATCCATCATGGGACATGGTGAAAAACTTTTTGCCGTGATTCAACTCAGGGGACTGCATAATGCATCTGCGCAGGCTAGGCCACTAAGTAGGCTTGAGTCTCTAAACATTGATTTACAGCACTAAAATTAGCGGCTCTCCAAAGAAGACTTTCCACCTTCCCCTTCTAATCAGTAGAGTATTCTGGTTTCATTGTCCACTCGTTGTGTGTGGAAGGGAACAATATGTGAACGTGCTTATCTCTTCCACATAAAATACTATGGGAGTTTTGACAAGCCTTTGGGAAGGTTCTTAAGGGACGATTTACTTGACCAGAGTTATCGGTGTTGTTCCTGTGATGCACCAACAAAAGATCATGTGCATTGCTATACTCGTAAGCAAGATAGCCTCATAATATCTGTCAAATGTCTTATTGAGACCGTTTTACCAGGTGAAAGGGAGGGAAAAATGTGGATGTGGCATCTATGTCTAAAATGCGCAAGCAAATGTAAAGCTCCACAGCCAACTCTAAGAGTAGTGATGTCGGATGCTACATGGGGTTTATCCTTCGGAAAATTTCTGGAGCTTAGTTTCCCAACCATGTTGCAGTAAATAGAGTGGCTAGTTGTGGCCATTCCTTACATAGAGACTACCTTAACTTTTATGGGTTTGGAAAAATTGTAGCATGCTTCCGCTATGCTTATATACACATCCATTTTGTGCATTTGCCACTTCCAAAACTAAAATTTAATGATCCAAACCAACAAGATTGGCTCAGAAATGAGGCAGCGGTGGTTGGGAGAAAAAAACAAGAATAAATAAAATGACAGAACTAAAATCTGGGCTTCTGCCTACAAACACCAATTTTTCTTCCTTGATGTCAATTATCCCTTGAAAACCAAAAACCTTTGCGGTTTTCTGAGGAATCTCTAGATTTGCAAGCTTGCAGGCTTTTGAAGCCAAAAAGCAACAACAACCAAAAGGGAAAACTATGGCAGTGGAATAGGAGGAGGAGACAAATCCAAAGGAAGAAAAATAATGAAAAAGGCAGCCTTGGGCTTGAATAAAACAATCGAAAAGACACATGAGGAAAAGGCGTTGACACATTGTGAGTAAAGGAGGATTAGGACCAATATGATATGGTAGCTACAGTTTAATAAAGCTAAGATGTCGATAGGTGCTGAGTTGATTGGTAATGCAGGGTGTTGTTATTTCCTCCAACACGATTCAAATCACCCTAGTAGCATGTTTCCACTCGTGAGCCAGTGCACCTGTGTAAACAGACCTGTTATTGTGGTTGGGGTAAGGTGCGGGTCCTAAGAACTTGGAAAAATAGATACCCTTGCTCATGGCTTCTTAGATGAAGGAGGGCCACTGTTAGGCCTTAGATTTGAAAATTGGCTCTGATACCATGTGTGAGGCTCCATCCTAGGGTCCTTGACCAGAACTAAATTCTCTAATTTTAAATACAATAAAATCGACAATAATTTATTTCCAAATTAAACATTTAAATAATGATGATTTACCATTTAAAATTGATTTCTTACAATTAAATAGTGAGCATTTCATTTCAATCACTTACATGAGTAATCTACAAATAGAGGATTACCTGTTCCGATAGCTTGATTGAGATGCCCCTGAGCTCCTGATCCTGCCGAGATGCTCCTCTTTGACTACCGATTGCATTTACCTCCCAGCCAACTAGGAAGTATTTCCTGGCCCAGGTAACCTCCACAGATTCCCTAGCACTTCGAGCCCAAGTCCAACCAAATGTAATGTGTGTCTCAGATAAACAATACTCTTCTCTCCCTTCTCCCTTCTCCACCTTCCTCTCAAAACAAATCCTCCAAAACCACAACCAAACCAAAACAAAAGCAAGACCAAAGATCCCCCCTTCTCCTGTCATCCTTCCTCTTTTATGTCTCCTTCTCTTCTCCACCTCAACCACCTCTCATTAATGTTATAACTTCTCCCTCATCCTTACATTTGACTTCTCTTCTACCAAATAAACATGAGAAGACATTTGGGAATGTGATATGAATATAAAATTGGGTAATTAATTGAAAAGAACCATATCTTCTCCCAAGTAAATATTTTGGGGATGAAAGATGAATATATAAATTGGTAATTAATTGAAGAGGAACATGTCTTCTCCCAAGTAAATATGAGAGAACATTTTAGGAATGAGAGATGAATATATAAATTGGTAATTAATTGGAGAGGACCATGTCTTCTACCAAGTAAATCTGAGAGGACATTTTGAGGACAAGAGATGAATATATAATTTGGTAATTAATTGGAGAGGACCATGTCTTCTCCCAAGTAAATTTGATAGGACATTTGAGGATATGGATATTTAAATTGGAATAAATGGAAGGAAACCGTATCCTATCAAAATTTAAATTTGAGGAGTTAAGTTGGGAATTGAATAATAACAAAAATTATATCAGTGATAAATTTACAGTTTCACAGGCATGTACCAATATTTCTTGATAATTATAAGTTAATATTTTAAGGTAATTTAACCACTTAGTAAAATTTGCATGATAAGATTAAATAGGGCATTACACATTCCTTATGAAAATGACAACTCATGTTTGAGGCTCTCCTTCTGCCTAAAAAATTCAACGTTCAACTATGGTTTTTAGCTTATTTAGGTGCAACCTCCTTCATGCGACCACTAGTTTATGGTTTATTTCACAACCTCCTTCATGTGGTGATCTGTTCTACCTTTGTCAATGTGTGGTTGCTTCTTTGCTTCGTGTCTCCCAAAAAAACATGGCATTTCTCTTGCTCATTGGCTCTTTTATGGGTAAATTTACCCTGTATTCATTCTCATGGTCGCGAGACAGAGTCAACGCATCTTGCACTATAAGGCACTGTGTAATGAATGGTCTAATCGAAGCCCAAATCTCACATCCAACTCTTTGTTTATCTGTTGCCTCCTCTCTGACGGTGGCCACTATTTCACACTCTGCACGTAGATCTCAAATAAAAATCGATGATTGGCTTTTCCTCTACCACAGTGATTTTGCTCCCAAGCCCTCTACATGGCTCTCTATGTTTCACAGGTTCACATGACTCTGATCTCTACTACAGTGATTTTGCTCCCAAGCTCTTTGCAAAGCTCTCTGTCTTTCACGGCTTCACATGACTCTGATCTCTACCACATTGATTTTGCTCCTGAGAACTCCACGTGGCTCTGTGTTTCACAACGTCGCACGACTACACAGCTCTAATACCACTTGTTTAGAGTATATAAACAAATGCATTCACAAATAGAAAAATAGCATACAAAATTATGCACCAAAAATACACAAGATTTGTGGTAAAACCCTAACTACTTTGTAAGTCACAAAGAGATGGAGCAACAACTACAGCAAAAGGCCCCCACAATAGCTAGGATTTTGGCCTAACTGGATGTGATAGCATGGCCCTCCCATTCCAGTTGCAAAATTTACGATCTGTAATGGTGAATACCTATGTATCAGTGAAGAAATTAGTGAATATTGATGAAATGGCAACTAATTCTACATGTCCTCGCGCAGATCAAGTTAAGGCTTCTTACAATACCATGTTGAAATCTAGAAATGTCCTTTTGATTGTCCCTGAAGCAGTTGCTTTTAATGTCCCTTTGGGGGATGAAGCTATCAACAATGTGAAATATTTTTTGGATCTTGGTCATCTGCAGATTTCATGGGTTATGGTTGTGATTGACAGATCTACACAAGTGGATTTCTGACACACGAAAACCCCTTATGTCTCAAGATCTGAATATTTTCCCCATGGATTGAGTTTTTCTTGTTATTCTCTTTGCCAATCACAAGGATTAGAAAATCATGTAGATTCTACACCCCAATTCTATGGTAGTGTTGGCCTCTTCATGCAACCCTAGTCCCCTTCTTTTGACCCAATCACGGTGACAATCTCCTCCGCTCTAGTATGGGTAAGGCTTTGGAACCTACCCCTGCATCTTTGGAATTTCTCTACATTTTCTACTATTGGAAATGCAATTCGAAAATATTACAGCTCTAGCCCCAACTTTGAGCATTTCCCTAGATCCACTTATGCTTGAATATGCATGAGATGGATTTCAACAAGGGTTTTCCTGTTGAAATCAATTTAACAACACTAGATTTTGTATAGGTTCAAAAGCTCGATTACGAAAATGTTTCATTTCAATATTGAGCATGTTAGAATGTAGAATAAAAAAGTTCGAAAAAGTAGGTGAAGGCCCAAATGGTGTGATGGTGCGCAAACAAAACATTATTTGTACACAAGGAGGAAAAAACTCAAGGCATGGAGCAAGTAAAAGAGAGTCGAGAAGAAGATAAAGAAGATTTGTCAGAGAAAGAAAAAAACAATCAAGAAGAAACGCAAGTCAAAGAGGATCCATCAAATTCAAAAATAGAGGAGCACTGAGCTAGCAAACCACAATGAATTTAGGATCCCTCATTGAATTCTCAATAAATAAGTTTGAAAAAGGAATTTATTGGGCTAACTGGGCTTGTGGACAAAGTAACAAAGACAGTGAAGACTACTCCCAACAAAGCAACCCTACAGATCCATCAGAAAACATGGATTGGATTGAAGTTGGAAAAAAGGGCAAAAATATCTCGCCAAAAAAAGAAGTCGACAATCAAAATCCAAACAGTAAGTTGTAATGGAATGCAAGTACATTTGGATCCTGAGAGTTTTTTTGGAAAATTTTCAGTTGGAATGGGAATAAAATTATTGTAGCATGGAGATCTTGCTTAAGAGTTTGGATTGAGTCACCATGCTCAATTTCAAACCCTCAAGGGGCACTGGCAATTCTAAAATTATGGGCTAGATCCCAACTTTCTCTTTTTTTAATAAAACACTCATATCCGTTCCTAAAAGGGTAGGGAAAAAAAAAAACTGACAACTCATCAAAAAAACAGGCAAGGCATTTAGGTTTTATTATTCAAGCGAATTATTACATTCAGGCTTACCACGCAGCCTCCTCATCCCTCAGAACATATATAACAATAGTTTTGGTAACTATATTTTAGTTTGTAAAACTAAATAAGCACAACAACATTCACTTGAGTAAACATGAAATTTACAACTACTAGTCATATTTTAATAGTCTCCTCTTGAAGGAACCACGCTGTTAAATTTAAATCATGGTAAGCAAATTCTGCAACGCAAATAAGAAATCCTAAACAATATTAAACTTGAAATTGATAACATCCATCAAAACTGTAAATTCTGAATGTTATACACTACAAATACATCACAATGAAAATATGACAACAAACTACACAAATCCAAACTCACAATTGTGCATCTGTTTTTGAACTTATAAAAATTACAATGCTTACAGCTCGAAACTCAATTTCTCTAATTGTGTATATCATAACAGTGAAGACCCTGCCAAATTTTATAAAATAAGAAGGCAGAGGTTTACAAGGCAACAGCCTGATCCTAGGTACCTAAGACACAGTGTCTAGCCTGCATGAATAGATCACTATGCCTAGGTTAGTGAAAGACCACTGTACCTAGACTAGAATAGGACAAAACCCTCATGTAGGGACCGGACCCTCCCTCAAAATTTGGAATCTGCATCCTTACCTAAGAATGGAATCACTCCATAACGCATACCTGCTTTTTCTAAAACTAGAAAAGCACAGTGAAAATAGAAAATGTGTTTCCTACCTCTGAAGTGACAGCTAAATCTAGAAATATGCTGAATTCAGACCACATACAAGCTGCAGGCATGAATGTGACCTCTAGCTCCCTACATCACTATAGCTCTACTCGAAGAGCAAACTAGTGGTGCACCATCATCAATATGCCTCTCTTGTATGCACAAATCCCAAGGTATGATGGATCTGCTAAAGCATGCCATTGCATATTTGCCATCATTGTTGCACCATACTAGAGAACACAAAATGAGCAACACAAATAGACTCTTAACATATGCAGCGAAACCTTAGCTTGTGCATAAGACAACCTTCAATTTCTTCTGTGTTGTATCTACCATTGCTCGGCAAATGTGCTTGTTTCAAATCTGCGGAGAGTCAAAATATCAAAAGGTCAAGGAAAAGCATATACAAATAACTAAGAATGGACCAGAGCAAGGGACTAGTGAGTCACCCACCCATTGGTGTCCTCTTGGAGGGACCAAATCAGCAAAACCCAAGAGTTTGCAAAAAGGCAGTTTCAGTTCACAATTTTTTTCTGCGTTGGACCTACAACTACACACCACGGCTTGCTTCATATCTGCACAAATATGAAAATATTAAGAGAGTTTAAACAGAACCATATATAAATATAAAAAAACAGAGCAAAGCAGTGATCCATGAGTGGCCCACCCATTGGTGTCTTCATGGAGAAACCACCCAGCAAAACCTGAAAGTGTGTAGAACACACCCTTCAATTCACCAATTTCTTCTGTGCCGTATTTACCACTGCTCAATAAAAGGGCCACCATTACTTCTTTGAGGCACCATGCCCTTACTGTTGAGTTGGTGAGACTTGTGGAAAACACAGAAGCTTGCGCTGGTGAGAGCTTCGTATAAATGATCCTCAAATTAGTGTCTTCCAATATCTCAGCTTTTGAAGCTCAGAAACACATCGTATGTGTTTCTGAAAAACTGGAAAACAGCAAAAAAAAATATCAGTAACAGGAAAGAACTTGTTGGATGTATGCATGACAAAACCTGTGCTCACAATTAAATATAAAGATGGTTTAAAAAGGGTAATATCACAGAAAATTTAACTATGGGAAAGACGGTAGAAATGGGTTAGATGGATCGTCGGCAAGATGAATTAGATGATCACATGGTTAGGTATAGAACGGCAATAGACAATAATCATATGAAAAAGGAAAGGTGCTTTACACTGGTTATCTGCTTGAGTTGTGTAACCAAAAATCAGAGTTTGAACAAAAACTTGAAACTAAACCCTCAGTGATTTGCTTGATTGATCTTGTGTCAAGATAGATTATGTCAATATTAATATAAACCATTCCATAGAACCTCGGCAATTTATTTAATATATCTGGGGTTTCAGATTAAACTATTTAGTAGATTGAGATTAGGTTAAAATGGATCTATACGTTGCGAAAATAAAACCATCATTCCAGGGAATCTCAGCAATTTGCTTAATGAATATGGGTTTCTGAGTAATTTATTTAATAGTTAGGGTCGGATTGAGGTGTATCGATGCTTATCCTAACAAAATCACCATTGCATAGAGCAGCTTTATAGATCTGGGGCTTCCTAGTAATTTATTTAAAAGTTCAGGGTTAGGTTAAGACAGAAATGCTGATCCTAATAAAAACATTATTCCATAAAACCTCTGCAATTAGCTTTATGGATCTGGGTTTCCTAGTAATTATAGATCTAAGAAATCCTGCTAACTTATTTAATAGAACGGAATTAGTGTAAAAAGGATCTATAAGATGCGAATAAAAACCTTCCATAGAACCCCAACTATCTATATTCACCATAAACTACATTGCAAATTTCAAATAAGATGGAAAGAATGCTTACCAGTATCTTTCCTTTCGGCCTCAAATGATAGGAGAACGGGTCTGACTCTAATGCTCACCAATTCCTTATCGGCATTATGGGCATAGCTATTAGCATAGCCTCGGCACTTTGTCAGACGGATCACAGTTTGCCGTGTATTTTCCAGTAAAAATACCTTGCAGATCATATCATATAGATTGTAATGGAGGGCAGGAGAAGCGCATTTATTGAGCAGTGCACTCGATTCACCCGTGAAATAAGCGGAACGTTACCCTAGCCGGAGCTATCTTAACATGTGTAAACTCACCCTCGTTTAAGCTGTCTTTCTTGTACAAAAGTCAACGACACTATTTCCTTTGTTTTATATAAATCGAATATTTAAAAATTAAAATAAAACTAACCTATATAAATTAAATTATAAATTAAATTAAATAGTTTAAAAAAAATAACTAAATTATAATTTTATTTTAAAATATTATTATTAATTATAAAAGACTCAATATATGAATAAATATATAACAAGATTTATTCCTATAAAATTTCATAATCTGTAAATAAATTTTGTTATATTTATTTTATAATATTATCATTATATTAATTAATATATATATATATATATATATGAGATTCATTCTCATGAAATTTTATAATATGTGTAAATAAGTTTTGTTGCAATATTATGGGCTAATATCATAATTTACCAATACTACATGTCCAAAAAAACATATAATTCATAATTCATATGATGATATTTTTCTTTTACTTGAGATAAATTATTAGAAAGAAAAATAAAATTTAAAACACATTTCTTAATGATATTTTTAAATTACTATTAGACATCCTTAATTACAATGAGATAAATATTAAAATTCAAGTAAGAATAATCAACACATAAAATCTCATTACAATTATACAAGTATTTGTATAGCAATCCTATTTAAATTAGTCAATGTAATTGATATACATGTGATGTACAACATAAATCCATCTTAACTATGGATTTATGAAGTTTCAATAGGGATCAAATCTCAAGATGCAAACCAATTTTTTAATTTAAAATTTGAGGTTTGCACCTCTAGAGATTTTATTCCTATGGATACTTAGGTAGTTTAGGAATTAAGATAGATCTATGTTAGTTCTTAATAATATTATTTATATTTATATAAATTTCACATCTTCGTAAAAAAAGTATTTTTTTTATTTTTATTTTTATTGAAACATTGGTACATTTAGTTACATATGTATATGGGCTTGGCATTTTTTTTTGTATATATATATATTATATATAATATATATTATGATTTTTATCCAGAAAATTGTTTGTAATTTTACTAATAAAAACAAAATTACAATATAACAAATTGAATTGAATCGATGACCAAACATTATGTTTTATTATTATTATTTTATTTAACGTTTTACTTTACAATTACCACAACATCTTCCTAAAGAGCATCTCTCAATAGAATGAAATAAATTCTTGTATATATTCACATAGGTTTTAAATCACTTATTTCTAAATCTATAAAATGTGGAATCATAGGGAGGGTGAAATTGATTGGGTTTAGTGCAGGTAGTTGGAAGAATGTTTGTTATCCTTTGGACTATGGTTTAATTCTCCCTAGACCATACAAAGCCTTGAGCTTATACAAAATTTGTTTTACTTTAGATACTATAATCAAAATGAGGGGAAGTGTTGAGGGGGTTTCCTCAAAGATTTTATATATATATAATATATATATATATATATATATATCATTTTTTTTGCTTTATTCTTATCAATTAGGTATAGCCTAGGTAGTTGAGAGAAGTATTATCCTCTTGAACGAAGACCCATTCTCTTGAATGACATGTTGAGCTCTTAATGAGTATATTAGTTTATTGGCCTTGAACCCTAAAAGAATCTACTTTACCTCGATTACCATCCTTGAAATGAGGGAGAGTGTCCAAGGGGTTTACTTGAGATGTATATTTCACAAGAAAAAAAAATAGTAAGAGTGAAACATAAATGACATCAAGGGTCATTAGGGACACAAGTCTAGATTAACCACATCTCTAATATTGTCCCTTAAGATTGGCATGCTGACACAAATAAGGAAAGTTGTATAAATGATATTTAACCAAGTAAATATCCCTCCTTTAATGTACACATGGGATAGAGGGGTGGCAGGTGCGAAGGGGGGTGGGTGTGCTAGTGCGCCCCAGAGGACAAGAAGAAATATCCTTTCTTAGAGTCTAGGTAAAGCCTCAAACAATCAAGGTTAGGCTTAGGCAGTTTACCAAGGAATCAAACAAGCTTATGCATTAAACATCAACAAACTTATCATTGTGGGAGACTCGCATATTATAATCAAGCATCTCCACTTCTACACTCTTCCTCAAACTTTAGACTCAAATCAATCTTTAAGCAAATTCATCTTGCCTCAATTCCCATCAAGAAATTATAGGCCCTTCATGTGCTAAGGAAGAACAATAAAAGGGTCGATGAACTAGCAAATAACACCATAAGATATGAGGAAGGCACCCTTAGAATTAATGGAACTGAGCAATAATCCATAATTGTTTGAATGATGGCATATGATGGCAGTCTCATTATGGCATCTAGTGTTGTTAATTCTTGTGTGAACAAATGGCATAATATGATATTATTTGATAGATGCTCTAAACTACTTCTCACATTGCTCTCTAGCCTTTCATACTAGGAACGATACTCCTTGCACCAAGTATTTCTCAACACTTAGTTAGTTATGACGTCAAGCAATCTGATCATCACCATGATTTTGGATCTTCCTCACATGGCCTCCACTTTGTTCATCCTCGAGGGGGAATAGGATAGCTTCCCTCAAATTTTACAATCGTCTTTTTCTATCTTAGTGTTTCTCTCTAAACTATGATGTACAATCTTTCCAGCCCCATTTTCAATATTTTGGGTGAAAATGTGGCACTTTTTAGACAAGATTGTGTTCCTTGGCTTATCCTTCTAGTCATCTATAGCATGGTCGCAGCCAAAGGAGGGTAAGGTAATAGGTTCCTATCAATGTAAAGAAAGTTTTGTAGAGAAATAGGTGGATATAGCAAAGTTTTCTCAAACAAGGAAAAAAGGAGTCCATAATTCACACTCATAAGAATTTATTTGATTTGTGGAATGATATGGATAATCTCCAACTACAACATACACAACTGGTAGTACAATGGACCACCACCTTAGACATTTTATTAAGTGAGAGGCAAAACTCCAAAGAATGGAGGATGAAATAAGTGCAATCAAAAGCCAAATTAAATATTTCATGCTCTTGGGTCAGTAAGGAACCCAATATACCTCCTCTTCTGCAAACTATATTAGTTCTCTTCCTCCTCTATCTAATTTAAACATGGATCCTTAGTGTTCCTCCATCGTGTCAAGACAGTAATCCCTCTCAACAATAGTCTCACGCAAGTCAGAAGAAATAAACCACAGAGGTCTAAAATCCAAGTCAAAACATGTCAAATTTCAGGCATATTCTATATAATATTCACAGTTATGAATAGGATATATGATGTATTATACAAAAAGTGAGCCTCTAGCCCTGCTAGAAGAACTCGACCATAAGGAAACATTTGATGTAAATCTAGATTTTTGTCATGATCCAAACACAAATTTAAATTAATCCAAAGTTCTCAATAATGGTTAAGAAAAGATACACACACACATGGGATACATATTGTGTAAAAAAGGTAAAATGAGCATTACAATAAAATATCCTCAATGTTTAATTGGTTAGGGAATATAAAGATTATGAACACTAACAAAATCCTTGATCGTGACAAGGTGCAAAAGCAGTTTCTCTCAATGGAGATTAATTTACAAAATTGTATGCTCCAAAACTTCTCACTAGCATTTTCTATACTAATAAAACAAATTACTAGGATGCCATGGCATATGGGAGCTATACAACACCTACCCAAAATATTGAAAATGGGGTTGGAAAGATTGTACATCATAGTTTAGAGAGAAACACTAAGATAGAAAAAGACGATTGTAAAATTTGAGGGAAACTATCCTCTTCCCCCTCGAGAATGAACAAAGTGGAGGCCATGTGAGGAAGATCCAAAATCATGGTGATGATCAGATTGCTTGACGTCATAACTAACTAAGTGTTGAGAAATACTTGGTGCAAGGAGTATCGTTCCTAGTATGAAAGGCTAGAGAGGATTGTGAGAAGTAGTTTAGAGCATCTATCAAATAATATCATATTATGCCATTTGTTCACACAAACATTAACACCACTAGATGCCATAATGAAATTGTCATCATATGCCATCATTCAAGCAATTATGGAGTATTTCTCAGTTCGATTAATTCTAAGGGTGTCTTCCTCATATCCTATGGTGTTATTTGCTAGTTCATCGACCCTTTTATTGTTCTTCCTTAGCACATGAAGGGCCTATAATTTCTTGATGGGAATTGAGGCAAGATGAATTTTCTTAGAGATTGATTTGAGTCTAAAGTTTGAAGGAAGAGTGTAGAAGTGGAGATGCTTGATTACAATATGTGAGTCTCCCACAATGATAAGTCTGCTGATGTTTAATGCATAAGCTTGTTTGGTTCCTTGGTAAACTTCATAAGCCTAAACTTGATTGTTTGAGGCTTTACCTAGACTCCAGGAAAGGATATTTCTTCTTGTCCTCTGGGGCGCACTAGCACACCCACCCCCCTTCGCACCTGCCACCCCTCTATCCCATGTGTACATTAAAGGAGGGATATTTACTTGGCTAAATATCATTTATACTAACTTTCCTTATTTGTGTCAGCATGCCAATCTTAAGGGACAATATTAGAGATGTGGTTAATCTAGACTTGTGACCCTAATGACCCTTGATGTCATTTATGTTTCACTCTTACTATTTTTTGTCTTGTGAAATATACATCTCAAGTAAACCCATTGGACACTCTCCCTCATTTCGAGGATGGTAACCGAGGTAAAGTAGATTCTTTTAAGGCTCAAGGCTAATACACTAATATACTCATTAAGAGCTCAACTTGTCATTCAAAAGAATGGGTCTTCGTTCAAGAGGATAATACTCCTCTCAACTACCTAGCCTAGGTAGTTGAGAGGATTATTATCCTCTTGAACGAAGGCCCATTCTTTTGAATGACAAGTTGAGCTCTTAATGAGTATATTAGTGTATTAGCCTTGAGCCTTAAAAGAATCTACTTTACCTCGGTGACCATCCTCAAAATGAGGGAGAGTGTCCAATGGGTTTACTTGAGATGTATATTACAAGAATAAAGCAAAGAAAAATAATATATATATATATATATAATCTTCGAGGAAACCCCTCAACGCTTCCCCTCATTTTGATGATAGAACCTAAAGTAAACCAAATTTTGTATAAGCTCAAGGCTTTGTATGGTCTAGGGAGAATTGAACCATAGTGAAAAGGATAACAAGCATTCTTCCAACTACCTGCACTAAACCCAATCAATTTCACCTTCCCTATGATTCCACATTTTATAGATTTAGAAATAAGTGATTTAAAACCTATGTGAATATACACAAGAATTTACTTCATTCTATTGAGAGATGCTCTACAATCCAGTTTTAGGAAGATGTTGTGGTGATTGCAAAATAAAGCGTTAAATAAAATAATAATAATTAAACATAATGTTTGGTCATCGATTCAATTCAATTTGTTATATTGTAATTTTGTTATAAAGATTATGAACATTAAAAAATCCTTGATCGTGGCAAGGTGCAAAAGTAGTTTCTCTCAATGGAGAGCTAATTTACAAAATTGTATGCTCCAAAACTTCTCACTAGAATTTTCTATACCAATAAAACAAATTACTAGGATGGCATGGCATATGGGAGCTATACAACACCTCCCACATGGCTGGAGGACAAAGATACAACTCTTTGCATGTGTTTGGAAATGGAGGAGCAAGTTGCAGGTTCAGGACAAGGGTTTTCATGGAAAAGGCAACCCATTTGGTAAGTCAATCCAAAATTGTACTAAATGAGGTGATGAGATTTTTCATTAGCCTTCTCCCTAGAGTACTATTTGACCTTTCTTAGAAGTTTCCCTTTCAACCCAACCTACTAGAGTGCATGTTATCATTGTCTGTCAATGCTAGAATTCTTCTATAAAATTATTTCTTCTACCAACTTTTCTTGAGATTTCTGGTGCAAAGTCTTCCATGGTAAGTGGGATCTACTTTTCGATTTCCTATTCTGACATGGAAGGCCCATATATTTTCAAATTTTCCACCTTCACTATTGAGTAAATGTGCATATATGGGCTAGATTGAGTGAGTAGGAATTATTACCCACTTTATCTAATACTTCAAAAGGATCATACCATAGATCCTTGATCTTCTTACCAAGAGCTTCTCACCTTTATTTGTTTAGAGGAAACCAAACACTCTTTCCCACTTTAAATGTTTTCTCAAATTTATGTTGATCATGTCAGGCCTTCTATTTTTCATATGAATTCTTTAATGTCTCATGTACTTGTAAATGGATTTGCCTAATATTTCAATCCAATCTCACTAACTGGATCATATGCTATGAGGTCAGCATGTAAACCATAGTCAAATAAAAGCATCCACCTTTTCTTCTTCTTGAACTGAATCTTTATATGGCATAATTTAGCCATCTCAATCTCTTCCTTTCACTAAAGGCTACTTAAGTTCACCTCCTTTCGTAGTGTAGTTTAGACAATAGTTTCATCAACATCCAAGTTGTTGTATACTTGGTTACCTGAATCAATGACTACTAGGTTCTTCTTGTTGAGATTGCAACAAGATGATGGAGCTTAGTGAAAAGAGTCGCCTTCACTAAGTGGGCCCGCAGGATATTTTTGGCGCAAGTCTATTTTTAGACATATGGATCATGTCTATGACATATGGATCATGTCTATGGATTGCAGGTTGTTGTTTATGGATGATTGATCAAGTTGGAAAAATAGATGGACTTCTATTTTTAGACCACAGTGGAGTGACTCCACAGCGGAGTGACTGCTCAGTCTAAATATAGAACAGTCAAATATTATTAGCTCATAATAATATTTAGACTATAAACTTTGTCTTATTCTCTTGGAGCACTTCAGTTTGAGCTACAGAGGTGGCACATGCAGCTGTCAGAAGGAAATACGCTTTTCTTATGAGTCAGTTGAGTTGTTGCATGCATGACTTCAGTTAGAACTCAATCAGTTGAGTTTGGTGGAGTTGATTGTGGAGTTGATGGAGTTGTGTTCAGTTTAGCTTTGTTAAACTGGTTGTATTTAGTCTAACTGGCAAATAGACTAGAGATGAGTTGGGTGAATTAGTTATTAATTAATTCACAAGTTATTAACTCATATACAACTAATGAATACATCAGTTAACTCAGTTGCATGTCAGTGCATGTTCAGTTCAACAGGGACAGGTGTTAGAGAATCAGATTGCTATCAGTTGTGACTATAGTTGTGCATCAGATCTTGCACAATCAAGGGATTGAGTATGCCAATGAGTTTTCCCACATATTTGCCCACATTTTAGCTTATGCTCACTCCACAAAGCGTGAGTGACTATTTTGCAGGTGAAAAACAAGTTTGGTGAGCCATTCTCATCAGTTCTTGAGCAGGTATTGAGCAGTTGAGGCAAGCAAGCAGTGGAAGAGATTTGGAGATCAGATCTAAGTTGTATTGTGTGTAACAAAGGTGGAGATACTTGTGAGAAGTATTATGTTGTGTAATGTTACATGACTCAATCATTAATATACAGATAGTTGGGGTTTTCTAGCGAGATGCTTTCCCCGGGATACATACTGTGTTAATGTGTGAATGCTCTTGATGTTTTTATTGTTATTGATGCTGCTATATTGATGATCAATGTAGAGGAGCTTATGTATTGTGTATGTTTTCCGCAATAGTACATGATCAGGATAATCTCCATTGAATATGTGTTAAATTATTCAAAATTTCTACAGTTTGTTTTAAACTTGGTGGGTTGGTGAATTCATATAGAACTGAGATACAAATTACAGAACAGTTTGTTCCATTGGGCAATGGAGTTGAGGTATTTGTGTTTATGAAAGTGGATTTATGAAAACGGAGTGTTGTTGGAGAGCAAGTTAGGCATATGTGAAACAATTTATTAGATTTGTTGATGAAATTATGGAATTATTGAATGAAAGGCAGTTAAGAATCTTTCACTATGCTAAATGAAGAAACATGAAGGTATTGCTTAAGAGCAGTTAAGAATTCTTAAACAGTATTCACCATGACAGGATAAGTTCAGATATGAGCAATTAATAATTCATATCTATGGCTAATCCAGAAGAAAACATATTCAGAAATAGAGATTGAGCATAGGGTGCTTGAAACAAATCCTAGGCTATTCTTTTTCTCTAGTTACTAAGATTATGAAAGCATAAGAGTTATGGCATACACAGGAAACACATACACTGTTAAGAGAAACTTATTGATTCAGCAAATGACACAGGAATTCTGCAACAAAACAGAGCTTTACATATCCATCTTTAGACAGCATTGGAACCAGAAATCTCCATCAGCAAATTTTATTATCAAAAAGTCTTCAGAATACAACAGAGCTCTTCAGAAAGAATTACACTACAACTGACCCTCAATGCGTTATCTGAGGGGATATATATACAAACTAGGGTATAAAATATCTTAGTGGAGAGTTATTGTGCAATAAATTGCATCACCAACTCTCTTACAAAAAGTAAATGACAACATAAATGTAGCTTTTAATGCTGAGATAGACGATATTTTTCTGTCAGACAGATTTGACTTTATGGCTCTGGAAAGTAGGCTGAAGATGTGCCTTTAACTCTACGTTGATTTAGCCTGCTGTTTGGGTGCATTGCTGAGTCACCTGTACGGCCACTTGATGTACCTGTATCTTGATATTCCCGCTGACCTGTCTGCTGACTTGTAAACTCTGATTTTTCTCAAAAAAGGCAAAAAGTAAAGTGGCATTATCTGGGCAAAATCTCCAGCATTGCTTGCCACCAATCAGCTGGGGGTAGCTGATGCCTCCTCATTTTTACCACTATTTCATCTGCCTCTGTATGTCTGTAGAAATTGGGAGGCACCTCAAACAGATGATTTATTTCATGTTCAATGAAGAACATATTTTCCAGCTTGTCATAGAGGGATTGTCCAGAGGGAGGCCCTGCTTCTTCTGTGGAGCTGCTGGATGCAGTGATCTAGTTTTCAACATAATTGTTAATCCTTGTCATATACTGATTATATGACAGCAGCTGTCCTGTGCCAGTCATTAGGCTTGGCAGTCCTTTGTCCTGTAGAATAGCCATATTGGCTCTAAATTCATCTATCTCTGCCTTCATCTCCTGACACTTCCTCTCCAATGTCTGAGCAAAATTCCTTAAGGTCAATACCTTTTTGGCTGTGAGGATTGTATCTGTCCTGCTGCTTATTTGTAGAGCAGCCAGTTCCTCTCTAGTGTGGTTATTCAGGAAATGAATCATTTTGGTGGCCTGCTCATGCATTATTCCCAGGGCTATCCTGGCTCTCTGAATCTCTACATGAGCTATTTCTATTAGCTCCACCTGTTAAAAAATTGCTTGAATGGACCTCCATTGGTCCTGTATAGATTGGCCAATTTTGGCCCAAATAATCTTTTTAATTTCTGCTAAGGTTTTACCTAGCATCAACTCTTTTTCTAGAGTTTTCACTTTGGCCTCTAAGGCCTTTATTTCTCTTTTCTTTTCTGCCACTGTCATCTTTGATTTGTCATAACTGGCCTCCAGCTTGACCAGTTTTTCCTTGGCAGCGTTTATTTCAGTGACTTGAGTTTCCAGCTCTTTAACAGCCTTTATCAACTCCTCCATGCCCATGTTGGATTCTGTTGCTGCTGTTGCTTCTATTGTTGCTCCTGTTGCTGATGTAGCTGTAGTAGGTGCTGGAACAGTAGGAGGGGTTGCTGCTGCTTTTGTTGGAGGGGCAGGTTCATGGTTTGTTGAAGTTTGAGAGGGCTGGGAGGCTGACTCCCCTTGCTTGTCCTGCAGAGCTTTCTCTAACTCGGCCTCCATTTGCAGTATCCTTTGGTTCATGACCAGCAGCAGCTCCATGGCATTATCCACTTGTTTCTCTTGTGCTAGCTCTGCTGTTTTAGGATGGATGGTAGGAGGTAATTTTGCCTGTCTTCTCAATACAGGAATATCATCTTCTTTCTTCTTTATAAGGGCCCTAACACCCTTTGGGTCCTTTGGGTCATGTCCCAAATCTACAATTATGTCCTCCAGAATCTTTATTCTATTATCCTTTGCAGAGGAGGACAACCTTTCATAATCAAGCTACCTGTTGGTGTTCTTCAATGCTTCTTTTAGCTGATGGGCCAACATTGCCCTGTCAGCAAGTGTTGCATACACCATCTCCCCAGTCTGTTTGTGTAGCTCAATCTGATCCATGGGGTGTATGTCTTTAGCAAATACCTCTAGATTTGTCCTTTAGTAATTTGCTGTGGTCTTTGGGTGTGGAACTTTGGGCTTCAGATGAGTGAAGATCATCTTTTCTTCCTTTAGATCATAGGCAGCCATTAATCTTTGCTTTTTGGTTGGGGTTGTATTTAGGAATTGCTCATAGAGCTGCACCTTTAACAACTCATTTTGTGCCTTGATCTCTTTGAAGCCCTCTTTGACTGTGGCTGGCTTTTTTGCCCTGTTGTCTGGAGGAGGATACCTCCATGGTCTGCTGCTGGGCCTGTTCTAGCTGAAATGAGCTAGTGGCAGTCTGTTGGCTTGTTTGTCTTTCTTTGTTGTGGCTTCCTGCCAGTTCTTCACTGATGTCTCCTTATTCTGCCTCAGGGTCTACTCTCGGCCTCTTGGCCTCTGGTTGCTGTGATGACCCTATTGGAGGTGTGATCTCCTCCCTGTCTCTCTTTTTCCCTCTCTCATCATTGAGAGGAGTTTGCAAAACTGGGTTTTGTGTTTGTTCAATTTGTTGTGGAGGGTCTTGTTCTGATTGCTGGTCCTTTGAAGTACTAGGCTGCCCTGTCTCTACCTCTTGTTGTTCATCCATTTTCTCCTTTCCCTTTGCTGCAGTTGCTGTAGTTGGAACCTGCTGGATGTCCTGTGTAGCTGGAACAGTAGAGGTGCCTTCTCCTGCTTGGACTGGTTGCTTGAACAAGACCTGTTGATGAGAGTCTAAGTCAAGATTTTTTTCCAAGTCCTTTACAGCTTGCTCCATTATTTCTTCCTGAGTCAATTCCTCTACTATTGACTCAGGCACCCATTCATCTTGATTAGCAAAGTGTTGTATTTGAGGGATTGGGCAATGCTTATAGGCTAGCAGCCTATATTTGACCCTCCTGGCACTGATGAATCCTTCAAGGTCATAAGGGACCCACCAGGAGCTTCTCTTGAGTTTGAGCTGTTGTCCTAGTATTTTGTCAGCTTCTTGCCAACAATCTTTTTTGTTCATGACAAATGGGCCTAGGTAGTCCCTGAATTTTAGGTTGGCTTTCTTCTTTGCACTGTGAAAGTGTGTTAGATCATATTTTATGAGCTGTCTGTAGTATTCTAGGGCAAATAGCCTCATAGGGACATATTTTGGGAGCCTGTAGGGACAGAGCTCATAGCCATAAATTCTGATGATAGTGTGGTTTTGGTACAAGTACCAATCACCAATTCTGTAGCTTCTGGATAGCTGCAAGATTTTCTGCATATCCTTGGACAGCCTGATAGGAGGGGTCCTCTTTAAGAGGCATGTGACTAGATACACAAACTGATCAATGAACTCATAGTATGAGTAGGGTGAATTTTGTACTTGGTGGAAGACTGAAAACCAGAAGATCATAGACCTCCTCTCACCCTGTGAGTCTAGCTTCCTGATTGAGCACTGGAAGCAATCTGTTTGGTAGTATAAGAATAAATGATAGATGTATGAGGAATATTTGAATATTGCCTCCCTCTTCAGCCTTGTCAATTGATCATGTATCTTATTGGCAATGTACTTGGCATAGTTGTATTTCATAGCAGGGGGCTTCACAAGGCTATATGCAGAGAGCATGACTAGCACAGTTAGATCAACATGCTTGTTTGTAGTGAACCCCAGCACAGAGGTCAACATATCTACCAGTAGCTTGCCAACCTCATTTAAATCTGCATAGGAAAAAGGAGGTGGCCCAGAAGGTTGGCAGTCTGCCTTCATGAATTTCCCGGCTATGGCAACAATGTATGTGCTAGAGAGTTTGGAGCCCTCATCTAGCAAATAGTTCACGGAGAAGGGGTATAGCAGCTGGGTCTACTTGTAGTTGAGCATCTAGTTGATGGAATCTGGAGTTATATAAAAGAGGATGCTCCCAGATGGAGACTTTACAGCCCTGAGCTTCTGGTCATAGTTCTCTGCACATAGGTGGATGACTTCAGGAAAAATGTTGACAGAAGGCAGGAAGTAAGTGGGCAGATTGGATTCCCAGATGTTATAAAGGTCACTGTTGTCCAAGTGACTATTTCTTAGTTGGCAGTATGTTTGCAAGTGGCTTCTTTCTCCCACAAAGTCTGTGATGAGGGCATCACTGTCCACTAGTGGCATAGCTTCAAGTTCTCTGTTAGGTGGATTTATGGGCACCACATTCAGAGCAGCTGGAGTGGCCATTGTCTTATTTCAGCTGGTGGCTTACTGATTTCAAACTTGAAGTGAATGCTGAGGAAATAGCTTATTGATCTCTGTTTGCAGTGAGTAGTTTGGCAGTGCAAGGAGGCTGTCATAGGCTTAATGAATCTGTGGGGCACTCTATTTTGAAGAACCAGAGTGTGTTTGAGCTAGTTAGCTGGTTATTTGTAGAGAATTCCTTTAGCAGGGGTGAGGGAACTTGTCAAGTCAGTCTTCTAGCCAGTAGCTGGTCTTCTTTAGTTTTTCTTTGTGGAAAAATGGTGAATTTCATAGAGGGTCGTGGGTTTCTTCGAGACTTTCATCATGCAGGGGTTTCAATGGGTTTTTAAGTAGATTACAGTGGTGAATTTGACAATGTGGGTCCTTTAGCTGAGTTTTTTAAGAAGGAAAATAGGATTGCAAGGAGAACAATGGACAAGATAGGATGCCTGCGGCAAATACCTGGTTTTAATGGCGTATGAGGCGTTTGCACCGGTCGAATTGGCTGAATTGCAGGTAGTTGGGTTGATGATGGAGGAGGCAGTGACTTTGGCGGATTGATTTTGCTTTTTGACCATTGTAGGTTGAATTTCGCTTTCAGAAGAGCTCCGGGCGTCGTAGAAAACAATGCGAAATAATGGTTATCTGATGCCTTTTTATGCATTTTTGGCATATTGGCACCTTTTGTGATGACGTCATGCTGACGTCATCATGGGCCCGGGTATGGATGGTTGACATGGAGGCTGACGTGGGTGCCCAGGTGGCAGCGACACGGTGACAGGGTGGACAGGGTGACATGGCGGCCGGGGGCGATGTGGAGGCCTGGCGGCGAAGCGGGGTGACATCACACTGACGGGAGCGTGATGTCAGCGCGGGGGGGAGGGCGGTAAGCGGTCTTCCCGGCAGGGTCCAAGGCGGTAAGTGGTTTGGAGGGTGGGGCAGCGAACAATGCGGGCGCCTAACGCATGGCGAGGGTACGGCAGCAATACCGCCCATCCCTCGGATGCAAAAGGTCGGGCAAGTCTGCTGGGAGATCGACTGCCCAACGTTGGATGGGCAGGGTGGAAGATCGGACGGTGGGCGGGAATTGTGAAGTGACGGTGCATTAACATACCGGGGGCTCGCCCAAATAATTAATTAAACTTTAATAAATCGGGCGCGGGGCGGGTTTAGAACATTAGGTTATGGGTTTTTCGGGTTAAAACACACATTTTATTAAATGTTTTATATTTAAAACTATATAATAAAACGGGTTTTAGGGTGGAGGAAAGGGGGACAAGGGTAAATGAGGGCGGGGAACTTGATTTTTTGACCTTTAACCATGGTTTTTTGCCCAAAACCCATAGTTTTTAGGATGAATGAGGGTTAATACTAACCCTTGAGGGGTTAATATTTCCCAAGGAGGGTATATAGCTATAATGCTAGGGGGAGGGTATTTATAGATATTTTTGGGAGATTTTAAATAGATTGGAATAGAATTAGGGGAAGGGGGAAGTTAGGGAGCTAGATAATATGTTAGTGATTAATATGGTTTGTGAGGTGAATGAAGGGGTAAAGCCAAGATTTAATAAGTGAAACTTAACTTAGGATTTTGAGGATAAATGAAAATGAAAGAAAGGATGTTTTACACAAAAAATGTGGCTTCTTTTCATGTTTGAACTGCATGGTTTGACCAAGTAGTTTGTGATGCAATGAGGTGGAACTGGACACCTGAGCAGATCTCAAGGCCCTTGGGAGTGTTAGTAAAACGAAGTTTGGGGGAAGTTAGACATGCTTCCAATGCTTGTCCTCCATTCTTTTCCTTTGAGGTCAATACCCTGAGTGGCATAATTTTTTGCACTTAATAGGCCAATTGGTGATGGCTCTCCATTTCTGCAACCTTGCACTACCTACCCATCCTAGTAATCCTAACATTTTTTCTTCATTAAAGTGGGTGCACTTGAATTAGCAGACCCTGATTTTCCTCTTTTTCTTTTGACTGCCCTCCTATCTAAAATCTACCCTTATTTCTTCCAAGGCCCCAGATTAAGCAGTTGGGCACCTTTATTTCTCTACCTAGCTAGTCATCTGCCAAGCTTGAGCTGTTTGGTCAGGGAACATTCTCTAATTCTGCAGCAAGCAATTTAACCATGGCATGGTCCAGTTTAGATTGTTGGGCCATCCATCAAGTGTGATTAGAAGCATATTTGCATAACATGACACTGCCAAATAAGCTAGTAGTGGCATTTTGACTGTACACTTTCTTGGTGTTTAGTTTGGGGTTCATTTTCACTTTTCTCTTGACCACTTGATTTTCTTTCCTTTTGATTATTCTTTTAAGGCATACCCTCTTTTCATTTTTTAATTTTTTGTAGCATGTACACAAAATATGGAACCTTTGCAGCCTACAATGATGAACATATTTGGTCCTTCCACTGTCAATCATGAAAGATGAAACCTATTGGTATAGGAACCTAACAGGATCCAAAGAAAGTCCAATTAATTTGGAACTAGCCTATTCCAAGGAATATATTCGAGGTAAGAAGCTTCCATGGTCTTGCAAGTTTTAGCAAAAAGTTTATCAAAGGTTTTAGTCAGATTTGTGCACCAATTCTTGAAACAATTAAGGAGATCAATCAACCATTCAAGTGGACAGAAGAAGCAGAAAGAAATTTTAAATTTCTGAAGAGGAAAATCACAAAGGAACCAATTTTAGCTTTGCCTGATTTTGAAAAAATATTTCAATTTGAAACAGATGCTAGTGGAGTTGCAGTTGGCGCAAATCTGAGTCAAGAACAAAGACTGATAGTGTAGTTCAGTGAGAAATTGAATGAAGAAAAGAAGAGGTATTATTCTTACGATAAAGATTTTTACGCTATTGTACAAGCCTTGAAGAAATGGAGACATTAGTTGCTGCCAAAAGAATTCATATTGTATTTGGGCAATCATGCCTTACAGTTCATCAATAACTAGCCGAAGTTGAACCAAAAACATGCCAAGTGGGTAGAATTTTTGCAAAGCTTTACTTTTGTGATAAATCAAAAGAGTGGTAAGTCAAATAAAGTTGTTGATGCATTGAGTAGGGTAAGTTTTAATGTGCAAGAATTTAAAGTGGGTGTTGCAGGATTTGAAGAAATGGTTGAAATGTACAAATATGATGTAGATTTCAAAGATATCTATGCAATAGTTCAGAATCCAATAGTTCATAACAGAAGTCAGTGGTTGGACTATCTCATTCAAGGAGGCTTATTGTTTAAAAGTAACAAGTTGTGTATTCCCAAATGTTCTATGAGGGAAAACATAATAAAGGACAAACATAGTGGAGGATTATCTGGTCACTTTGGATAAGATAAAACCTTTGCTCAGGTGAATGCTTTTTATTATTGGCCAAAAATGCAGACTGATGTTAAGAATTTTTTTGAGAAGTGTAGGATATGTCAGCATGCTAAAGGAAGGAGCCAAAATACAGGATTATATTAGCCATTTCCAATACCAGACCAACCATGGGATGCAGTTAGCATGGATTTTGTTTGGGATTATTGAAAACCAGGAGAGGGAATGATTCCATTTATGTTGTAGTAGATATGTTTTCCAAGAGGGAACATTTCATTGCTTGCAAGAAAACTAGTGATGCAACACACATAGCTAATCTATTATTTTCAGAAATTGTACGATTACATGGATTACCTATAAGTATTGTGTCTGATCAAGATACAAAGTTTGTAGGGCATTTCTAGAAAACTCTTTGGAAGAAACTAGGAGCTAACCTTAGTTTTAGTTCAACATACCATCCTCAAACAGATGGACAGACCGAAGTAGTAAATAGGAGCTTGGAAAACATATTGAAAAGTTTAGTGTATCAAAATCCTAAGCAGTGGGATTTAGCACTAGCTCAGGCTAAATTTTCTTATAACGATATTTCAAACCAAAGTACTGGAATGAGTCCATTTCAGATTGTTTTTGGAATGAATCCAAGAGGTGTGTATGAGCTCAGAAATTTGGGTAAACAAGAGACAAGAAGCGCAAAAACTGAAGAGTTTGTAGAGCAGATGCAGAGACTACAAGAAGATGTCAAAGGAAAATTATAGGAAAGCAGCGAAAAAAACAAACAGAGGGTAGATATGAAAATAAGAGAGAAAGAATTCCAAGTGGGAGATTTAGTGATGAAGTATTTGAGAAAAGAAGTATTTCCTACTACGACTTACAATAAATTGAAAATGAAAAAGGTAGGACCATGTAGAATTGTAAGAAAGTTTTTAGCTAATGCATATGAAATTGAGTTGCTAGAAGGGATTGGAATATCACCTATCTTCAATGTCGCAGATTTGTATCCATACAAAGAGGTAGAGACAAAGCTACAGGAGGAAACTACAGGAGATGAAGTTAAAATTGTGAACTGGGAAGAAAAAATGCTAAAGACAACTAAGAAAGAAGTGGAAGTTGTTTTGGAGAAAAGAATATCCAAAAGAAACAGAGGATAGACTTATTTCCAATATCTAGTCAAATGGAAAGGACAGCTAGTGGAGGAAGCTAGCTGGTTGACAACATCAGAGTTACAGAAGTATGGAGTAAGTCTTGAAAGTTTGAAGGATGATTCCTTTCTTCCTCGGGAGTCTTATGTAGGAGCATTTGGACTTAGCCAGCAATGTGAAAGTTTGTTCACATGTTGTGGCTAAACAAGTTGAATTTCATTGACCTAATTGGCCAAAATTCAGTTTTACTGAGAGGGTTGGATCTCTCAAGAAATGAGTTGTATTTCATTATTGTAATAGTTATAAATTGTGTTATTTTAGGTTCGAAGATGAGTTGTTAGCATAGGTGTGTGGTAGAGCTAGGAATTAGATATTTGTTGTTAGATTGATTAAAAATAGGGATTGAGTTGTTAGGCATAGAATAGAGTGATATCCGATTGATAAAAAGAAGGAAAAAATGTAATGAAGGGAGGATTGAGTGGAGTGAGAGCGAGAATAGACTCTGTAACTATTTTATTGTGAATAAATGATGTTGTGCGTATGATTAATTATCAAGCCTATGGAAACCCTTGTTATGCTTTCAGATTCTTTGTATTCGGGGCAGAGTGATTATCCCTTTGATTTTCTATGTTTCACGCCTAAATCATAGGATTGATAGAAGCCGGAGCATTTTATATAAATCTCATTTTTTGATGCCCACTTTAATCTCAGTCGTTGGATCACTGATATCGTATTGATGAAGTGTGTTTACATGGTTTCGATCCCTCAAGTGAAAATCCAATTTACACTAAGAATCGGTGCAAAACATAGATTGGATCTAAGATCCATACTTGAAATATTATAAACCAAGGCTTTTAACTTATCGGGTCCGTGGACCTCAATCACATCACAACTTTGAAGCGGAAGGAGCTTGGCCAAGTGGACTTGCGACTTGCGATCGTGCAATTCAATCATGACCATTAGATCGTGAACAATCGTGGTCATTGGATCACAGAAGCGGTCTTGCAATAGTAAGTGGTATTTCAAGTAGATCAAAAGTCATAAGCTGTATTAAAGGGTAGTCACCCGATCCGATTCACCGTTTGACATGTAGCATAAGAGTGGAGAGAGAAAACTGCTTTATCTAGCGGTTATTCTCCATGCATGGGTCTCACTTGAAATCTATGACAACTGTCAAATTAAAGGGATCCAGACTGACGGTCATAAAGGGTCGTGCAAGTTGACTTATCGGGAAGAGGAATCAACCATTGATTTGATGGAAAGAGATCAACGGTGGAGATCGAGAGAATTTTATCGGTGATCAGACTTTGGGGGAATAGCGATTGCCAATATGAGATTTAATCTGGTTCGTTGATCTGTTTAGATTGTGATCTACGACATACAGTGAGTGCTCCAAATTTAAAAGGTAAAATTCATTGTTTTGACCTTCTTCCAAAGGCATTTTGGTTAAAAAGGAAAAGGCCAGGTTATAATAAAAAGGGGAACCGTGGGGTGATTATTGGGGTTTCTTAAGCCATTGTTTCTGCCTGCGTCAAACCTATGCTAAAATAACAACATGAAAGTAAACGTTTGTAATAGTCATGAAAATATTTTAACACGAAACAACTAAAAACATTTCAATTAATATTGTGTAACGTTCAACTCATCTTCAAGCTCTAGGTGTTTTTTCAATGGACATGATACCAAGTATTTTCAATTTCATAGTTAAAAGACAAAACAAAATAACAATAAAACATTCAAAATATAAGAAAACAATAAATTGAGGATATCATGGAATGAACATTGCACTTATAAAAAATTTGTTTACCTGTGCACCAGTGTCTTTTCTAGAATTCCTAAAACATTTACTTTCCCAAAATAACCATGATGTGAAAGAATCACAACATTAAAAAACATAGGAATCCCTATTAGAAACATTTACAAAGTCGATGGCTTGGGCGCCTAAATGATCTCCAACAACAAATGAATCATATCCAAGGCATGCTCTACATTGTCTCCCCATCCTTCTTCCTATCCCATTTCTTGTAACATGCCCACACCAGAGTCAAGTAACAATAAAATGAAGGAATGGATTTTTTTTATTATCTTTTATATCTATACAATTTGAATTTGGTTTGTTTCATGAACATATCAATTCATATTTAAAGCCTTCCTATCATGAGAAGGTATCAATCAAGTAGAACATCACAAAAAATTGACCTTTATGAGGTCCTCAAACAATTCATACAATATCAATATTTTTCTTTTTGTGATATCTTGGGTAGAAAAAATAACATATCTACAAAATAAAATCCATATATTACCTGTGTTCAAAGTGTGTATCTGGTGTATTCGTAGGCAAATATTTAAGATGTTCTTTTTCCTTTACCAAAGTAGACTGTAGCTTGGTTCAACTCTATATCCTTTCATTCAACATCAATTTCTGCCAGATAAATATCACACATTATTCTTTTCCATTTCTCAACATGCTGCAAATGATAAATTGAAAGTCACATAAAACCAAGAGAAAACCCTTTTTCTAACCAAAACAAACAAACAAATATGCCTCTAATAAAACTTCACACCTTAGAAATTAGTTTACCACGTGCATTGGTTAAAGCTGAGATTATTTGAACCATCTTTAGGTCATACTTAAAGGTATATTCGTATGTTTATCGTGATGTAAATTTGGTGTTAAAATAAATATATGAATCTAGGTTTATTATTAGTGAAATTCAAGTTAATTGAAAACAAATAGCATCATTGCAAGGTGGTGGATAGAGAAACATCTTCATAATTAGGATTCTCTATTTTAGTTTGATTTGAGTTGAGTTAGCATTTGAATATATAATTTTCTCTAAAGAATTGAAATACAAAGATGAGAATCAAAATAGCCCAGGCAATCCCGAACCTTCCTCTCCTGGTTATCCATACCTATCTCCTAGCCTTGTTAAAATGATGCGATTTAAATTATTCAAAGAGTAGAATGGATTTGCTGCAAAAACATTGTGGTCGTCATGATATTAATTATAAGCTCCACAAAGAAAGTTTTCAATTGGGTTTATCTTTGGTGGTTGTGAGGAATGATTGTTATCCTTCCCATGGAGTTTCAACTTCCATAAGTGACATGTTGAGCCCATAACAAGAATATTGGTGTAATAACATTGAACCTTGTTGTTGACTGGAATTCAACAAGGTAAATATTTTGGTAACCATTCTTTCTAATTCACTCCAAAAACAATTGGTCAGTTGCTACATAAGTGATTTCATAGCTGCAGCTTGTGAATTCTTTCCTACCATATGGCTTGTTTCATCTTGGCATTCATCTCCCTTACCAAAACATTGACTTATTTCTTTCCTGTATTCAATAAAAAAATGTATATGGTATTGACAGAGTCAATTCAACTAAATCACCCATTTTCGGCTTCTGACAAGGATCACTAATGGTTTTTGATTCATTCTTGGACTCGACTCCTCTTGTACTAGCAAACCATAATATGTAAAAGTTAACTACCATAAGTTATTTTTCCTACAAAATCTTTCACAATAGAATTTGGGCGTGGTTCTTTCACAATTGTATATTTAACAATAATAAGTGATCCTTTATTCATGAAATTGATATGATGGTAGAAATTTCAAACAACATACATAAAAAAATGTGTAAAATATTAGAAAATGAATTTCAAATAAAATCAAATTGCAAAGTAACTACATCATAATATGGTGTTTTTAAGAATACCATACTCACTTTATCATCTTCCAACCTAATTAGAAGGAGACTATCATTTTTGCCACATGGTGGGCTGCAAAATTTATCCATGTGTGGGAAACCATCTTTATGGGAAGGGAAATGGAAATTTGGTCTCATGTCTACAACTTGGGGAGATAACCACGGTTTAGTATTCATAATATCATTACTCTGCATTAGCACCCATCACGCCCACTCGACCATTTGAAAAAATAAGGAAGAGTGTGTTTCTTCACCCTCCTAGTACCTCCAATGTTCAACAACTCCAAAATCAACTTTCTAATGCATTTCTTTAGTCTATATTTATATTTTTAGTGGAATACCATCATCCCCAAAAATAATAGTATGCAAATATTGGTAGTTAAAGCATTTTGACCACAACAAGTGTTAAGAGAGTAACCTAGAAAATCCCAATTGTTTGTGCCTAACCTAATCTAAAAATGACTTAACTTCAATAGAGCAAAATTATGTATATCCAAAATCAGGGAAAGCATTATATATATCTTTTGCATACGTAAATGTAGGGCTAAATGAAAATTCCTATATTTGGGGAGTGGTAGAAATGCAAAAGCTTTTCAAATGGGATGTTGATGAATGATGTAAGTAGAGGCATCTGTTATCTAACATATCCAATGGAATTTTCATAAAAAAATAACAATATCTTATCAAGAAATAATGTAAATTACAACACTGCCACCATGAAAAACATGTCGATATGCCACCATGAAAAACTTGCCGATATGATTAGTGATATGCCATTTAAGTTGTACATTCTCCTATAATACCTTACAAATGCAATTCATGGATTTGCAACAATTGATTTGAATGCCCTATCTCACGAGATATTTCAGCATCTAATTTGCTACTTCATAATCGTCATAATTTATCGACCTCACCAAAGCTCTGGTCTTTCATCACAGGAAAAAAATCAAGGACAAAAAGGAATGAACCCCAACAACAACGGCGAATACTATAAATGTTTTGGATGTTCCCAACACATTAATCAAAGATAGTAATCTCTTTGAAGCAATCAGATTAAATATTCAAAAAAATATTGCAATAATACTTCCACACGTATTTCTATATTTTGAAGGATAAATTTGAGAATTGATTGTCCATGGAATTGGTCCCATGCCAGGTGTGAAGAAAGCTATATATAAAACCAAGCCACGAACAACAAGCCAACCACAACTAATTGGACCCACATCACTATACCAGGAGCAAAAGTGATGGGAATAATATTGCTTGGATGTTATGTTTGCAAGAAAGAAATTTCCAAGAATCATATGCATAATGAATGATAAAATATTGTAATGTATTAATAAAAGTATACATGTTAAGCTATGCAATCTAATTCAATAACATCAATATTTCAGTAAGTTTATCTCAGACAAAATTCTGATCATAAAACCTTTTAAGGGGCCTAGTTTTGTTTTCTGTTAACAGAGTTACTTTTATAGTCCATACTTTTATCTTTTCCGTAAACTGCATAGGATAGACTGAATAAAATCCATTTCATTTTGGAATGCATATCACGTTGAGAAAGGAATATGGGGTGTGCCCTTACATTATTTCTAGAGGTTGCGCAAAAGCCACACCCAACAGTTAATAAACCATTGGAGTCCTATGATTCATCCATGATGCTAAAGCCATCAATTGCAAGTCCACTAGTTTTGAATTTGGGTCCCACACATTCAAATCTGTCAAGGCCAAGTTGTGTAGGTAAAAGTCAGACATTTTTTCTATATATTCCAAGGTGCTTTGATCATAGAGATCAATGAATTGTCTGTAGTTTTGGAAGGGCATAGTGTCTCTTTGTGATAAAGTCTTAACTCAGAATTGTAGTCATTGTTCCTTGAGATACATGGCATAAGACTTTGCTGGCATCTTGCACTGGATTGCCTCTAAGGATAAAATGGTCATACCTGCCAACTGATTTTCCCTTTCTTGTAGCTATTCCCTTAGTCATGCATTCTTTGCCTCCAACTAAGCTTTCATCATTGCCTCTCTGTCCCTAATGTTGCTCATTTCAACTCCTTCAATTTCTCCTCCATGTGCCCTACATCCTCCACTCCTTTTGATTTGGAAATATGCATTCACCTGTGTGTCATTTCCCTTTCTTTCTCAAGCTCAAAGAATAAGGGGATAGTAAACTTCTGGGGGATTACCCTACCCCCTTCAATGAACCTGTAGTAAGAGTTGAGGTTGGTTTGTGGACTAGGTTCTCTCAGTTCTGGGTCTTCCTTCTTTTTTTCTTGCTGAGTGATACCTTCTTGGTCCATTTTCTGAGTTTCCTATAGGTTTAACAGAGTTTCTTATAGAATGGCCTCTGCTTCCTCTAGGCCTTTTTGTCTCTCCTATAGGAGACCTTTTCCCTTTGATGAGGCAGACCTTGTGATAGACCTCCTAACATAAGTGATGGGAGATTTGCGAGAGGCTTGTCTCGATGATCCTTCTCCTTGTTTTTTCTCAAGAGGAGCTACTTTTTCTTGCTGCTTTGGTAAGCCTTCAATACCAATAGGACTTTTGGTGGGTGTTTGAAGTTTGCCTTGCCTACTCCTTGTGATTTTTCTTGTCTTAAATTACAATGGGGTTTGTCTCTGTCTCTTCCCTTTTGACTTGATAGGTGTACTTAGGGAAGTAAGAGAAGTCGTTGCCTCTTTCTCAGTGGTTTCTAGAGATACCCTTGGTGTTTCTTCCCCTTCTTTGCCTTGAAATGCAGACCTATGTTCTTCCTTCCCTTTTGTTTCCTCTTTTCCATTCTCCTTTTCATCCTTTTCTTTTTCTTTCTCTTCTTCCTCTCGTTCCTCACTTTGCTCATCTATCTATTCTTTTGTTTCTTCTTCTATCTCTTTTTCATTTTCCTCTTCCTTTTCTTTCTCTTTTTCCTCCTCTATTTCCTATTCATTTTCTCCCTCCATTTCTTCATCCTTCTCAGTAGGAGTGGAGATTTCGTCATATTCAAGAGCCTGAATTTCTCCCTCTTCTTGCATGTCTTTGAAAGTTGTCCATGTAATAGGGAGTATTAGGTTTTGTAGAGCATCTTCTAGGATTAGTTTGATCAACCCATGATGGGCTAGTTGCTGATGTTTTCCCTCCTGAACTTTGATGCTCATATCTATCAGTTATTGAAGAAGAAAGTAGGGTATACTTAACCTGTTTTGAGGAGGTTTGTTTGCTTCAAATCTCAGTTCTTGGAGGAGTCTAAAATGGTATCCATACACCATACTATATCTCCCTTCACATGATATATATTTAATGAGGTGGTAACTAACCTCATTCCAAGGGTATGGAAGGATTTCTCTTCTGACCCCATTTTTGTCCTCCATTGCTTCCTCCCCTTCTAAAAATAATTTCTTATTTGCAAGGGTGTTGTTTCCCTTATCTTCTTTTCTCCAAGGTAACCCTAAAGGGAGTGTGGTGAGTCTACTTATAACTTCACGGTTGATTTCTACTGATAGTTATTTCACCATAATAGTGGAATGGGTCCTAGTGAGGGGTATGAGTGAGAGAGCAAATTCTCCAACCACCTCATCATTGTATCCTCTCATTCTTTCAAACAAACCCACCCAATTGTACCTTGTGAAAATTTATACTACAGGAGGGTGCTGATGAATTCTTACTATGTTTGTGGGTTCCTTCTTGTTAAAACCCCCTGTCATCTATCCCTGGTAATTGTGGAGGCTTGTATGGATATAATTCAAGAATTCTAGTGGGTGAGAGATTTAAATGATAACTTTGCAATATAGTTATCCTAGACTGCAAATTCCTTAACCAAATGGAGTATTTTTCTTCCCTTTTTTAATTGGAATATATGGGAAGGTATAGCTCCTACCTCACTGGTTATTGTCTGATGAGGACAACCTTTTGTCTCTCCTTCCTTAATGCCCACTGATAATCCTGTAGATGACTGTTATGTATCGTGTAGGTCTTCCAGTAGGATCCTGTAGGTTTTCATGTAGGATCCTGTAGGTGCCTCTATGCTGCAAAATTTTCTTTGTCTCCTGTAGGTGTTGCTAAACAAAGGCCGAGTAAATCCTCTTTTTGATGAATTCTCAAGATTGGTAATACTCTTTTAGTGTGGGAATCAATTTTTTATTTCCTTATATGGATGATCGTGTGGGATGGTGTGATGGTTGTCGAAGTATGAGCACCTTCTTTTGGACCGTTGGTCCCACTATTAGTCCATCATTTCACTCACCTCGTAATCATCTCCCACTTCATTCCTTCATAACTTACCCATTTTTAGAATTATCTCCTTTTTCTTCTTATTTGACTGCTACCATGTGTGGAGTGGTCTAATTGTTTTCTCCTTGTCGATTGGCCAAAGGTGGCCAAGTTAACTGGCCACCTTTGCTTATAAAACCAACTCTTACATAATCCTACATTTTTTATCATATCGTTCTAAAAAGAGAGCATGAGTAATATGACATACCTGTGGGTAAGATTCCTTAATGATGATGCTTGTTGGAGAATGATGTCCCTGTGTTGTGTATTTGCTGCATATTTTTGTATTGCCCTATTTTGATGCTTGTTTCCTTTGATGTGCAGGTATTGGAGAGTGATGTTGATGATCTTGCTGTGCTGTTGAGCTTTGTAGGAGGTTCCTTGACCTTGGAATCTTCATGTCGAAAATGGCTACAACCCTATGAAATTTCCTTTGTGGGATAGGTTGCTATTGGATTTCTTGCACGAAACCTACATGATGTCTTATAGCCACCTCTTCCCTAAACTTTCATTCTTTTTTACTTCTAGAGCATGAGGATTGTTGAAATGGGTAGAGAAGGGGTCTAGCAATTGGTAGGTGAGAGGTATAGCCTTCAGGCATTGTCCCGTAGTCCTCTATTCTCACCCTCTTCTATTTTTTTTTTTCTCTTCTTTCAAAACTGTAATCTTTTTTAATTGACTTATTGGATGGATGCAGGGGTAACATAGTAATGAGAGCCATGGTGATGAGGTGGTGGGGAATTTTTTTTTTTTTTACACAGGCTGGTCATCCCCTTTCTCTAGGGTTACTTTTCTTGGGGTTCCAAAGCCACTGCAATTCCTACAGGAAACTCCCATACGTTTTCAGCGAATCCTATAGAAAACAAAGAGCCTGTGCAAAATGAGCTGGAGGAGTTCATAAATGGAGGGATTGATGGGATAATGAAGAATATGGGATGGAGGAATGAAAATATGGATTGTGTAGGTCCTTTTTTTCCTCTCAAGTTACATTGATCCTCCTCTTGTTGAACTGCAAACAACATTTTCAAACTTTTTCTTTTCTCTTTTTTTTTTCCCCTTTTCTAAAAACAACTAGTCTGCCTCAGAGAGGTTTTCATCCTAGCTACTTGTCCTGGGTGCCTCAAAATAGGTTTTCACCCAGAGATATTTTCTTTTTTTCCTTTTCTTTTAACACCATTGGGCTGCCTCAAGAGGTTTTCAACCCAATAGTTGGAATCAAGTGCCTCCTGGAGGTTTTCACCTGAGTCTCTTTTTTTATTTTTTCTTTTTATTTTATCAGGGGCTTGATGGGGCAGAAGCTAATACATGCTCCACCACCATCACCGTCTTTCTGATGCCATTGATGAATTATTTCTTTGACAAGGGCTTCTTGTAGACCTTTATTCTGTACCCATTGACAAGTAAAGGGATAGCCTCTGCATCGATTGATTTTATTTGTAATGAACCATTATCATGATATTTTTCTATGACATAAGGCCCTAACCATCTAGCCCTTAATTTTCCTTTAAAATCCTTGTATCTGGAATCATACAACAAAGCCCAATCACCTTCTTGAAACTCTTTTTCCTTTATGTTCTTGCCATGCCAAATCTTCCTTTGAACTTGAGTCACCTTTGTGTGCAGGAGGGCCTGCATTCTAAATTCATCTAACCCATTCAACTGGAGCAATCTTTCTTGTTGTGCCCTGGTGAGATCTAGATCCAATTGTGCTACCATTCTCAAGGTGTTGTATTCAAATTCAATGGACAACAGGGCCTTCTTCCCATAGACCAGCTCATAAGGAGTGAATCCTATGGTGGTCTTCCAAGTGGTGTTGTAGGCCCAAGTGGCCTCAACTAATATATCTACCCAATCCTTTCTTCTGTTGCTAATCACTTTGGTCAGAATTCCTTCCAGTGCTATTTTGGTTACCTCCACTTTCCCATTAACATGTGGGTGGTAAGGAGTGGATGTTCTATGCTTGATCTTGTGTTGGCTCAACAAATTTTCAATAATGTGAGATATAAATTGACTGTCTTGATCAGTGACTAGTTCTCTAGGGTACCCAAACTTATAAAATACATTTTGCCTTAAGAACTCAGCCACTTTCTCTTCTTTTGCTACTTTGATGGCCTTGGCTTGAGCCCACTTGGTTAAATAGTCAGTTCACACAATGATGTATTGCTTTAGCCTGGATGGAGGGTCAATGGGTCCAATGAAATCCACCCCCCACTTGCTAAATGGCTTGATATTCGCTTGAGGTTGAAAAGAATTTCATGCCTTGGGGTAGGTTTCCCCATCCTTTGCCACTAATCACACTGACTAGTATACCTCCTTGCATCCTGGTGAACAGTGGTAACCAGCTTGTAACACCTTGAATGTTGTCCTTTTGGCTGCAAAGTGACCTCCACAAGGCCCATCATGACAGGTGAGAAGGATTTCAAGGACTTCCTCCTCCCTAACACATCTTCTTAAAATTTGATCTGGGCTTAGTTTGAAGAGGCTCCCCCCAATCCAAGTGAATGGGGCACTCTTCCTCACAATCTTGCTCTTTTCCTTGGAGGACGAATTTGGTGGAAACTGTGCAGACACCAAGTAATTTTCTATGTCAGCAAACCATGGAGAGAGAATTGAAATGGGGAATAAGCGTTGATCTAGTATCTGATCATAAACCATTCCTTCCTCCCCTATAGGGAAAGTCAATCTGAATAAAAAAATTGCCACAACATTCAACCTTCTAGGCTTATCAATAATAGTTAAATGAAATTGTTGCAATAAAAGTAACCATCTAATAATTTGGGCATTTACATTAGTTTTATTCATCAATAATTTAATTGCATCATGATCAGTACGTACAAATGTTTGGTAAATTGTAATATAATTCCTAATTTTGTTTAATGAATGCACAATATCTAGGACCTCTTTTTTTAGTCATTGTGTAGTTCAGTTCGGCTTTTGACAGATTCTTACTGATGAAGTAAATGACATAAGGTACCTTGTCATATATCTGGCCTAAAGCTTCTCCTATGGCTTTGTGAGAGGCATCAACATGTATGCGGAAAGGAAGAGCCTAATTCGGGCCTTGAAGAATAGGTGCAGTAGTCAGCTTGTCCTTTATGGTGTCCAAGGCCTTTTAATAGCTTTTTGACCATAAAAATTCGAAGTTTTTGGAAAATAACCCAAATAAAGGAGAACCTAGCTTGATGAAGTCTTTTATAAATATCCTATAGTATCTAGCTAGACCTAGAAAACTTCTGAGATTCCTCTATTTTTTCAGAGCTGGGACCCTTTGGATGATGGCTATCTTATTTGGGTACACCTGCAGTCCTTTCTGGGATATTGAATGACCTAGAATAATCTGTGTAGTCATCAAGAACTCACATTTTTTGGGACTAGGGGACAATTTCATTTCAATGCATTTGTTCAACACCTTACCCAAGTTGGACAAAGCCTCCTGGAAATCACACCCATAGGGTGTAAAATCATTCATATAAATTTCAACTACATCATGGACTAGCTTGGAAAAGATACTTAGGACTGCCCTCTGGAAAGTGGCAGGGGCATTTCATAGGGCAAAAGGAAGGACCCTATAGGCGAAGGTACCACAAAGATAGGTGAATGTGGTTTTATCCTAGTCCTCTGGGCTGATATGGATTTGATTGTACCCGCTAAACCCATCTAGGAAAGAGAAAAACGTTTTCCCTGCCAAGCCATCTAACACTTGGTCGATGAAAGGTAGAGGGAAATGGTCCTTATTTGTTGCTTTCTTTAACTCTCTGTAATCGACACAAACCCTCCACTTCCCATTTTTATTTGGAACAAAACCAAATGAGAAACCCACTCACTGTTCGAGACAAGGTAAATTAATCTTGCACCCAACAACTTTTGTAGTTCTTTTTTGGCTATATCCTTGAGAGTTGGATTCATTCTCCTTTAGGGTTGTCGAATTGGTTTTCAACATTCTTTGATATAAATGTGGTGAATACACACTAAGGGGTGCATTCCCTTCATTTCTTTGTAACTCCAGGTAAAGGCATCCAGATGCTCCCTTAGCATGTTGCACAACTCTTCCTATTGGTGTACAAAAAGAGAAGGGTTGATTTTCAAAGTTATATCAAGGCCAAATTCTATTTTTTTGACATGAGTAGGGTTTGAATTAGTTAAGCACAGATCAATCTGATGGTTTCCCTTATTTTCCTTTACTACTTCCTCTAACGACAAGTTGTTGGGAGTTGGATTTTGGAGTATGTGTTCAATCAAATCATCTTCATCCGAATGTCCTCCTCCCATGGTAGTTTCTAGGGTTAACTTGGGCAGAGCAGACTTCATCATCTTCCTCCTCTTCTAGCCATAAAGGTAAATCATGTTCTAAGGATGGTTGAGCATGAGGGTACTGATGAGCCCTAGAAATGGGTAACTATATGGGCTCATTTTTCCTATTATTTCCATTTAATCCACCATTCTCCATAGTTTTGTGCATGTTTTGAATATATTGATGTCAACTGAGTGAATGGGGATAGTCACTTTGCCACATAGTCTAATGAGTGTTTATTGCAGATTTTTGGATAATTTTTGGACAAGGACCAGGCATTTATGAGTAGAAGAGCAGCCAAACTCGAGGAAACAGGACTGAGGACTTATAGGTGGGGTATATCCTACATTAATGACCCCCTCCTCGAGTTCTACACCAGCAACTCAGAGTTCAAAGGCCCACAACGATGATCCAAAGGGGCAGCCGAGCAAGTCTAGTAGAAGTTGTTGTTATCTTTAGTTTAGGCAACCGAGTTCCTTAAGTTTAGGAAGATTGTTGGGAGTCCCTAATTGCATAAATAAGGAGGCTTCAGGCCTCAGTAGGTTAGCCATTTCATAGTCTATTTTCGCACTTTTGTGTACTCTTGTACTCAGCTCATTTTCGAGTTCTTTTTGCAGAAAGTTTTTGTGATGTAACTATTATTATTTTTTATCAATGAAGATGAATCCAGCTTTGAACCGTCACTGATATTTTCTAGAGGGTTGAAGCTCTTGGGTTAGGGCCCAACCCAAGCTTCCCAACACCTCCTTTGTGAATTTATATGTTTTTTTTCTTACATTCATAAGTTGAGTTCTATTGTTTAGGTTAAATCTTGATTTGGTAAAATAGGTTGCTTTTGATGGTTAAATTAATTGTTCTTGTTTCGAGTTGCTTAAATAGTTTTCTTTGGTAACAGAGAAAGATCCAAAAAGGATACTAGTAGTTCTTGATCCCCTTTCTCCCTCCTTGGGACTATGAATTGAGGACAAGGCACTACTGTTTCCACCAAAAACATGGTTTTCTTTCCTTTCATGCAATCGCTAGTGTGATGTTTTGAGTTGGAGAAGTTGATATTTGCTTGGATTCACATGCTTAGACCATTTCTTGTTCATTTACCATGGATTTCCCACATAGTTTCCTGTTCGTAAAGTTCTGTCCAACACTTTTCTGTTTTTAGGTTAAATTTTAGGTCAAATTAGACAAACTTTGTTTTTCAGTTCTTGCTTGGGTCAATATTAAGAAGTAGGTGTGAAGCTCACTTGAAAAACATTCCAGCTTGTCATCCCTCCATAGAAAAACCTGTACCAGCTCATCTTTCATAGATTCCTTCACTCATTCACCACATTTCACCAAACTGTCCTAATTTCTGCGTTTTTGTGCAAAGTTGCTTTCTTCCCCTTTCAGCAAATCCAACCATCTCCTTCATTCCTGATCTTCATTAATAGAGTCCTAGACCCTCCAACACCTTCATCCAGCCTTCATTTCCTTTTTCCCACCATTTTTCCACCTTGAAACCTCCAAAAATCACTTTCAGCCTCCTCCTGTAGAACTTCCCGTAGATCCCTTACAACCTCTTGCAGAAGTCCATGTGAGCGATTTTCGAAGTCTGATCACAATGGAAATCTCCAGAAGGGTACTAGGGACTTCTTAGGACCTCCCCACACCTTCCTCATTATCTACAAAAGGCAACTCCATTTTTCTTTGCTGCCAAGCTACTGCACAGTCACAATTAGAACACAAGCATAATAAATCCGTATAAAAATACTCAAAATTGCAAAAAGATGATTTCTTTCCATTTCTCTTCAGAAGTAGCTTGAATAAATGCAATTTACCTTTTCAGTAGTCAATGACACCCATCTCAATAGTTTCCATCCCTTTTCTTGTACGATTAGGGTTTGCTAGGGTTTGAGTTCCATTTCAGTTTTCATTCTCTTTCTGCAAGTAGAATAGCCCCTGTAGAATTAGTCTTCTACCATCATAGTAAAATCTTTTTCTGAGAACTCATAGATGTTGGCTTAAGATCCTAGTGAACTTGTGCCAGCTGATCAAGTGACAGCTTGCCATAAGAGCTAGTACTTATGCATAAAGCACCGCCGCTTCCAAGTTTGTTACGAACTACCAGGTTGATAAAAGTAAAGAAGGGAGCCCTAGGAGTTGCAGCATTACTGCTGCAATACTGGAGCTCACCACTCTTTTTGGCACCGTTACTGGGGGAGCATAAGAGTAGAGTAGTTGTTTATTTTAGCTAGGTAGTTTATTTTAGCAAGAGTAGAGTAGTTGTTTCATTTCAATTCTACAATTTCATTTTTGCAAAAGTAGATTAGACATTTCCCGCTTTCATTTCAATTATGTAATTCCATTTCAGCAAGTGTAGATTAGACATTTCCTATTTTCATTTCAATTCTACAATTTCATTTCAGCAAGCGTAGATTAGACATTTCCTTCTTTCATTTCAATTCTGCGATTTCATTTCAGCAAGCGTAGATTAGACATTTCCTACTTTCATTTCAATTTTGCAATTTCATTTTAGCAAAAGTAGATTAGACATCTTCTGCTTTCATTTCAATTGTGCAATTTACATTTCATCAAGGTTTATTTTAGTTAGCTGCAATTTGCTATTCAATCCATTTCAATTTTTTGCAGGTACAAGCAGAAAAAGGGACATAAAAATTCAAAAAATAGATTTCCTTTCATGCCTCATAGGAATGGAGACAACTCAGGAAAATTCCTACCCAACACCCCCAACACATCACTGAGTCACCCTTCTCTCTTCTTTGGTGGCAGTGGTCCAAAAGATCTTATAGGTGAACTTCCAGAGATATACGAAGATCATATAACAAAAGAAGTGCGAGAAAACATTCCTCCTGAGACCATGGTTGAAAACAGAAACATTTGAGGGAATGGGGAAAAATAGAAGGTACCTTTCCTATTCGGGAGACCAATAGGGACACAAAAAATGAAAAACATAAGTCCTTCAACCCTACCTCACTTCCATGGACTGACTATCAAAGATCCTGATACTTTCTTGTTTGAATTTGCTGTTCTCTGTCGAACCTGTGACTATGCAGAAGACGAGCAGAAGTTGAAACTATTTCCAAGGATGCAGCCTTGCGCTGGTTCATGGGGTTACCTGGAGACAGTATCACAACTTGGGCTCAGATGCAGCAGGCCTTTAACAACAAATACTAGGACTATTGTAGGTTAAAGGAAACCAAGGAAGAAATCTTCCGTATGACAATGGGTAGTGATGAATCTTTAGAAGGCTCTGAAGAGAGGTTTCAACTCAGTTATAAAAGGGTCAGGTGCACACTTGACCCTGAATCTCTGAAGTTGGTTATGCTTAGAGGAGTCCCTAAAGACCTTCTAGATACCCTCCATTTGCTAGCTGGGGGACACATCTATCAACTACCTTATGATGACATAAATACTATGCTTAAAAACCATTCCAGGTCAGCTAGGAAGAGAGGTGGGGGAAGTCAACGATTACCCAGTACATCCTCAGCCAACTCATCCCTTAGAAACGAACTTGAGAATCAACTGGAAGATTTCAAGAGCGAGGTGAGGCAGACTCTTTCCATGCAAATGGATACCTTGCATATCAAAAGGAAACAAGAGGAAACCGAGAGAGCTCTGGCCATCTTCTATCCCAGGTGCACGAGAAAGCACCCTAGGAACGAATGCCCATTGCACTATATAGAGGTGTGTGTAGTCTGTGAACAAGACCATCCTACGAATCAGTGCCTTTCCTTGCCTGGAATCAAAGTTTCATATCAAGGGGTTGAGGGAGCCACTGAACCACTCTATTTCATGAACCAAAAGAGGCCACATGGGCCCAAACCTTACTAGTAGGGAATGCAAGGGATCTCCTAAAGCTATTACAACCCCAATCAAGCCACTTCCATGCCTTCTTGGGGTCCCCCTGCTCATCCTTCCTGGTCCACACCCCTCCTTGGTCATATCCTCCTCAATACCAGGACCCTCTAGTTGCTCATTCATTTCATCCTTATGCTTAGCCACAGACTCAGTGGAGTGCACCTCATTAGGGTTGAGGGCCCCAATATAACTCTCCTCCCGCTCTTTTACCTCCACCACCTACTTAACCACAACCGTTACCTCCTGCTCCTCCAATACAATCCCAAATACCTGCTCAACTAAACCCGAACCCCAACAACAGATAGGCCCATTAGGTATATAGTGAGGAAACATCATGCCCAGCCTATGCTATGAAGATTCGGGAGATTAACCTATGATCTAGGAAGGTTCTTCCAAATAGCCAACCTCCTCCTAAGGAGGATGAGGAAGAAAAACAGGAAAGTGAACCCAAAGTCATTCCACCCTTTCCTGAGAGACTAACTGGAACCACCCAACCAACCCCAAAAGAAACTGAACTTCTGGGAGAACTGAAACAGTTATGTGTAAAAATGCCACTTCTCCAAGCCATAAAGGATGTGCCTATATACAACAAGATGATCAAGGAGAAGTGCTTCAAACACCCAGGCAGGCGAAAGAGAGATGCCCTAACTATCAATGTCATAGGACAACTGTCTGATCTGATGTTGGGGCAAGTAATTTGTCTGAAATATCTAGACCTTGGGAGTCCTGTAGTCGATGTCCACATCAATGGCACCATAATCCCCCATACCTTGATTGATCTAGGGGCTGCCATTAATGTGATGACCAGGGACACTATGCTTAAACTCAACCTTTAGGGTTCCCTAAGAAAGACCTCAACAATGCTATAGTTAGCATACCGCTCCACCGTGACCCCTGAGGGGATTATGGAAGATGTCATGGTCTCTATTGATTCCTCGAAGTACCTTGTTGATTTCCTAGTTCTCCAACCAAAGGCAAAGCTCACTGGGTATCCTCTCATCCTGGGAGACCTTGGTCGACTACTGCAGATTCCTACATCAGTTACCGAGCTGGGAACATGACAATCAAGAATGGACATATGTCCAAGCAGCTAGTCTTCTATCCTCCTACCCAACCTCTGCTACAACATGATTTACCCCTCTGGTTGGAGGAGGAAGATGAGGATGAAGTCTATTCCGCACCATTCTGTACAGTAGAAACTACCATGGGACGTCCACAAACTGAGGATGATCTTATTGAGAACTTGATTTAGAATCCACCCCCAAGTGTGTTGCCCTTAGAAGAGCTGGTGGAAGAAACACAAGCTAATCCTCTAGTTGATCTCTATGTGGATGATCCAACCTCCCTCCAAGTCAAGAATGTGGAATTTGGCCTAGAAAAAACTTTGAAGATCAACTCATCCCTGTCCACCTCTCAGGAGAAAGAACTGTGTAGCTTATTAAAGAATCACTTGGATGCTTTTGCTTGGAGTTATAAGGAGATGAAGGGAGTCCACCCTTCTGTCTATACTCATCACATTTACATTAAGGAAGATTGTAAAGTAGTTAGGCAGCTTCAAAGGAGGATGAATCCAGCCCTTAAGGACATTGTCAAAGAAGAACTGTAAAAGTTGTTGGACATGGGATTCATCTATCCCATCTCTGATAGTGAATGGGTTTTTCCTTTGGTGCTAGTGCCAAAGAAAAATGGGAAGTGGAGAATCTTTGTAGATTATCGAGAACTAAACAAGGCCACCAAGAAGGACCATTTCCTTTTTCCTTTCATAGATCAAGTGTTAGATGGCTTGGAAGGGAAGAAGTTCTTCTCCTTCCTAGATGGGTTTAACAGGTACAACCAGATCCAAATCAGCCTAGAAGACCAGAATAAGACCACTTTCACTTGTCCAAGGGGTACTTTTGCATACCGGGTCCTTCCTTTTGGGTTGTGCAATGCTCCCACCACTTTCCAGAGAGTAGTACTGAGCATATTTGCTGAACTGGTTCATGATTTAGTGGAGATCTATATGGATGAATTTACCCCTTATGGTTTTAACTTTTAGGAAGCTTTGACTAACTTGGGAAAAGTTTTAGCCAAGTGTATTGAAATGAACCTGTCCCTCAGTCCTGTAAAATGCGAATTCCTGATGACTGAAGGGACTGTGCTAGGTCATACAATTTCTCAGCAAGGATTACAGGTGGATCCCAACAAGATTGCTATCATCCAAATGGTCCCACCTCCTCAAAAGGTAAGAGATGTTCGGAGTTTTCTAGGCTTAGTAGTGTATTATAAAAGATTCATTAAGGATTTTAGTAAGCTAGCCTCTCCAATGTTTGGTCTTTTGGGGAAAGATGCTGAGTTTATATGGACTGACAACTATCAAGAGGCTTTGGATGCCTTGAAAGGTAAGTTGGTAACTGCCCCGATCTTGAGAGGTCCAAATTGGGCCCTACCTTTTCACATTCACATAGATGCCTCAAACAAAGTGATAGGAGCAGCCGTAGGGCAAGTTGAAGAGAAGCGGCCTTATGCCATATATTTTGTCAGTAAAAGCCTGTCTAAGGCATAATTAAACTACACTGTAACTGAAAAGGAGCTCCTAGTTGTAGTCCATTCCCTAAACAAGTTCAGACACTACATCACTGGCTATCAGACATTCGTACACACTAATCATGCTGCAACTAGTTATTTGATGAATAAACTAGATGTAAACACTCGTATCATTAGATGGTTACTTTTATTGTAGAGATTTGATTTTACTATTGTTGATAAGCCAGGTAAGGAAAATGTTGTTGCTGATTTTCTGTCTAGACTAGATCTGCCTACAGGTGAAGAAGGAATGGTGGATGATCAAATGCCAGATGATCACTTATTTGCTATTTCAGTACTCTCTCCATGGTTTGTTGATATAAAAAATTACTTGGTTTCAGCACAGTTTCCGCCACACCTGTCCTCGAAAGAGAAGAGCAAGATTGTGAGGAAAAGTGCCTCATTCACTTGGATTGGGGGCAATATTTTTAAACTTGGCCCGTATCAGATTTTGAGTCGATGTGTCAGGGAGGAGGAAGTCTTTAACATCGTCTTAACCTGTCATGATGAGCCTTGTGGGGGCCACTTTGTAGCGAAGAGGACTGCTTTAAAAATTTTGGAGGTAGGTTACTATTGGCCCACTCTTCATCAAGATGTTAGAAGATACATCAGCCAATGTGACCGATGTCAAAGGATGGGGAAACCAACTCCAAGGGACGAGATGCCCCTGCAACCTCAAGTGACGTTTGAGCCATTTGAGAAGTGAGGTATGAACTTTGTGGGTCCTATCAACCCTCCTTCAAAACAAAAATTTTACATCATTGTGTGTACTGATTATCTGACAAAATGGGCAGAAAAAAAGGCGATCAAAGTGGAAACAGAAGGAAAAGTAGTTGAGTTTTTAAGGGAAAATATCTTCTACAAGTTTAGCTACCCAAGAGAGTTAGTTACAGATCAAGGGAGTCAATTTACCTCCAATTTGGTTGAAGACCTGCTCACACACCACAAGATTAAGCACAAAATTTCCACCCCTTATCACCCATAAGAAAATGGACAGGTGGAAGTCACCAACAAAGCTTTGGAAGGGGTTTTGACTAAGGTAGTGAGCAGCAGCAGAAAAGATTGGGCAGATCGATTAGTTAAGGCCACCTGGGCCTATAACACCAACTGGAAAACCACCATAGGGTTTACACCCTATGAGTTGGTCTATGGGAAGAAGGCTCTACAATTAATAGAATTTGAATATAACACATAAAGGATGACAACTCAGCTGGACCTAGATCTCAGCCATGCACAAAAGAAAATATTGCTTCAGCTAAATGGATTGGATGAATAGAGAATTAAAGCCCTACTCCACTCAGAGGTAGTCCAACTTCAGAGAAAAATATGGCATGACAGACACCTCAAAGAAAAACAATTGTAGCAAGGAGATTGGGTGCTACTGTATGATTCAAGATATAAATATTTCAAGGGAAAACTGAGGACAAGATGGCTGGGACCCTATACAATAGAAAAATGCAATGACAATGGTTTAGTCCTTATCTGTGCCATAGATGAAGAAGCCATCACTATGCTCGTTAATGGGCATAGATTGAAGATCTACAGGAAGCCCGTTTCCAAATAAGAGTTCATTAAGAATTTGGGAAAAATAGTGTTGGTAGTGGAGCAGGTTCCTATCTCCACTCCACCCACACCCTGAACCAAAAAAACAAAAAAAAAGAGAAAAAACAGAAAGAGGAATAAAATATCCTTGGGGGAAAACCTCTTGGAGGCACCTAGGGTAGGAAATGAGGGTGAAAACCCCTGGAGGTGCCCCAGCTATCTCAAAAAAAAAAAAAAAAAAAAAAAAAAAAAAAAAAAAAAAACCTAACTTCTTTTGGATGAATTGCAGGTTGTAGGAGGGTCACACAAGAGAGAAAGACAGGACCATGCTACATTCACCCTTCATAGTCCATCCCTCCATCCCTGTTATCCTTTTCCAAGCCTCAGTCTAACTTGTTCTGAAAATTTCGCATCCTACAGGAAACTCTTTGTATTCTATAGGAGGATCATGTAGAAATTACATAGAGGCCAAAATCAATTTTAGAAAAGAACCCGAGGGTTGCAAATTCATCTAGAAGGCCTATGAACTTCCCTACCACCATCCATCCACCTAACTCTCCATGTCATCCTTGCACACCCACATTTCCACTCATTTTTTCCTTTCCCTGCACAGACAAAATACAACAATTTCGTTTTTTTCCACTTTGAAAACACAAAAGAAGATGACAAATAAAATAGCAACGTTCTTCTTGCTTATTCTTACCTGATACCTTCCAGCTGATATGTCTTCCATTCAAAACCTTTGTTAGCTGTCTTTTTAAGCCTGCTCAAGCATCAGCCTGAATTTCAGAAGGAGAAGCAGCTACAGGAAATCCTATAGGATTCCTGTTGCAGCTGATCCCTTTGAAGAACAAACTCCAGAGACAAGATCAATGCAAAAGGATGTATGAAGCATGTAAGGGGCAGAGCTTGATCAAGGAATCATCAGCATAAGACGAAGGCTGAGCATGCAAAGCACTAGTAAAAACATCAATGAGGAAATGAGGTGCTAGAGTCCGAAGTATGCATAGCACAACAACGACTAAGAAGGTAAGTGGTTAAACCTATTCCTCGATTGCATGGATACTATTTCAAAACTACATGAACTATGGGAATGGTCATGATTAAGAAGACTCAGTGGCCAGCTAACTGGCCACCCTCATTCAGTTCACACACCCTTGTGGAATTTAGTTGAGCCACGTCCAATTCAAACTACCGATCAGATATGCAGTCAACATGTGTGGCATGTCAAATCGAGAAGAAAACATTCGAAATCAATAGTGGTGGCAGCATATAATGGAAGTGAGGGAGCTGATGGTGGTTAGATGGCATGAAGAACCATAATTACACTGGTGTAGGACCAATGGTCCATATGGGGATAACATACCCATCCGGCCACCTCATCTCCTCACCGTGGATTACGCCAACAATTAAGTATAGTGCGGTCTAAGCCTCCACCACCCTTTGGTTCATTGTCATATTACGAAGCTCTTGACTGCAGTTCTCGTCTACCACCTTCAGAGCAGTGAACCAGTAGTTTCTACCAATTTTTCAAAACCGTCCTGCCTATCGGGTTCTACAGGAGCACTACTGCATTCTATAGGAATAGGAAACACCTTCTACAAGAAGATTTCTATAGGGAAAACAGAGAGCAACTCTGCAACCGAAAAAGTCAGAATTATTATCAAATTCAAGCTGGGAATGAGGTAGGCTCGAAAACCTGCTTTGCATATGATATGTTTAGATAAGGTGGTAGCTTAAAACTAGAGTAGTGGGTGAACAGAAGCGAGGAAAGAGAAATTCAAAACTCTGTTGTGTCTTTTCTGAAGTTCTACACAATCACTCCATTCCCTTCTCTGTGTTCAAAATTTTCCTTTCTCTTCCTCACATTTTGCTGTAAAAAAAGGGGACGCAGTCATAGAAATCAAACCTGGGGAGCAAACAAAAATTGCAAGCCTGTTTACTCTGTGAAAAAACCACTATTTTATATAGTCCCTATTCTGTTAGCATATTGATTTCTTCTAAGAACCAAGAAGAAAATTCAGGTTGAGAACAATTTGAAGAAAGGGAGAATTGCAAATTGGTGTTGTGAAGAGGGAGCACATGGGAAATTCCTCCTACAGTTCAGAAAAAAAAAAAAAAAAAAAAAAAAAAAAACAAAACTCAGTTTTCCCTCTGTTTCTGATTTTGGAAATTGCTACTTTTTTTCCTCACCAAAGCACTTCAGAAACCACTAAACACCATGCTAGGATGTTTTATGAGAAAGGAGCCTTTGAACTCCAACCAATTGCATGAGCACCCTTAGGTGGTGGCCCTCTTCACCAGGGAAAATTGGATGATTTTCTTTGAAAGAACTCATGGATATGATAATGACGTGACTGAAGAATTTTTGATGTCCTTAAGACGCCATTCGAAAACACATGCTACAGTCAATTTCAAGGGTTTGAACCTAGAGCCTACACTTGATTTTATCAGTCGAATCACAGGTCTTCCACTTGGGCTCCCTTGGAGCAAGGAGGAAAAAACATTGGGACAGGTTGCCAAGAACATATTTTTTCAACCTGGGGAGCATCCTGTAGAGGATAAAAATTGGGTCAGAAGGACAAGCTTACCTCCTCCATGGAGTGAAGTCAGCTACCAAATAATGAAATATATCACTTGTGAAGGAAGGTTCAATATAATTTATGGTTAACACTTCAGGTTATTACATGAATTGAGGTATGGGATAGACCTACCTCTAGTTAGAAAACTCAGTCTCCCATATTTCCTCCTCCAGTCTTTGATAGAATGTGGCACCACACTGAATGCAGGGTCCCAGACTAGCTGGCCCACCATGGTCTCATTAAGTTATTGGTGGAAGATGCCCTACACACATACACCATCCCCATAGCTTAGGAAAATTTCAGGAATATGTCCAGAGAAGATGACATCAAAACTTTGATTGAGGACATCAGCCCATCTGGCTGTGAGGAGGAGGAAGAGAAAGAGGAAATTGAGAAAGAAATGCATGAGAAGACACAAAATATTCAAACTGAGGAGGAACAAGAAATAGAGGAGGAGAAAAAAGAGGAGAAACTTGACAAACCCACAGTAATACCTAAGGCAGAAAAGAAAACATCCTCAAAGACAAAGAAGAGGAAAAGAAAAAAAATTGAGAAGAAAAAGCCCAAGAAAAGACTGCCACGGGAGAGGCAAGGACCCAGCAAGGAAAAGAGAAGACATTACCTGAGATAACAGAGACACAAGAAAAAACAGTAGACACAGAAAAGGCTGCAGAAGATGAAGGGGAAGAACAACAGAAAGAAATGTCCCTTGAAACATTGGAAAAAGAAGCAATAGTTGTGCTTAATGCATTGAGCACTCCAACAAAACAAAAGGGAAAAAGAAAAAGAGAAACATCCATGCATTTCAAAGCTAGAAGGAGCACCAGGATTAAGGTGGGCAAGCTCCAACCACCATCAAAATAACCTATAATAATTAACGATGCACCTACTAAGAAAAAGGAGGAATCCCCCTCCAAAATCTCTATCACCTATGAGAGAGGGAGTCCCAAAACTTCCACCTGGAAGGAAAGAATCAGACTAATGGACTCCAAAGTAGTTCTACAGGAAGCTCAAACCTCTCTACAAGAAACACTGGCCAAACTAAAAGAGACTGAAAAATTAGAAGAGAAGGCAGCAGAATAGTCACAAGAGGAAGGCAAGGCCAAAGAGATACCGAAACCAAGCCCTTGGCCTAATTTAGGCTCATATTACAATATGCTAGAAGGTGGGAAGATCATCCCACAAAAATTCATTGTGCCCCTTTTCTTTGAACTAGAACAAGAAAGGGTTAGAACCCACACTTGGATGAAGATTGCTAAATCTAAAGGAGTGGAAGATATCGAGCACATAGAAGAACAGTTAAAAGAGGTGAGAAGGGAGTTGGGCATGGTGAGACACACCTAGAGCATTAGAAGAGCCCAACTACAGGAAGAGAATGAGCTATTGAAAAAGAAGTTATAGGAACGGGAAACTCAAGGGGGAGACAAATCACAAATTTTTGAAGAAAAACAACTACATGAAGGTCCCCTAGCAGATGAGGAAGCAGCAGAGAAACAATAGCAAGAGGAAGAGCCACAACCTGATGTTGAAATGATGATAAATTAGTAGCAAGAAAGAGAATCTCAGGCAGCAGATGAAGTGTTGATGTTGAAGTAGCAGTTGCAGGAAAGGGATGCCCAGATGGCTTGCATGGCCAGCTAGCCAAATGGAGGCCTTGAAGTGCAGGCAACCAGCTAGATCCTATGCACTATATATCAAAGACCAATGGCTTCAGTTCTAGATTAAAACATTGGCCAAAAGGGGCACAATCCCATTCCAAAATTATGGTCAGTTTATGCATCTATGTGCTACTAGTTCAGCTGAGGATAAAACCAAAGTAGTAGAATTTTACTTACACAATATGGCACTCCCTGATATGAATTTTTGGGATTCAAATGCTGCATTGGGAGACGTACATTTCATGGATATGGCTTCTTGGATGAGCCATGAAGAAAAGAGAGCATTGGAAATTCAACAGATCATGGCAAAAGAGCTAAGCGAGCCCCTACTGATAAGGGATGCACCGGAAGACCTCTCAGCTCTCATATATGCTCATCAACACCTTGCAAGCAATCCTCAAGTTCTCCTTGATTATGTTGAAAGGAAAGCTCAATCCATCACTCATTTTGAAGATATGGAAAGATTATTTGGCGATGATTGCCTTCATGCTCGCATGAGAAGGTGGAATACATTGTCATATAGCTTAAAGATCAGGAAGTATCACTCCCCAACCAGAATGAGGGAGGCTTTGTTGAGGGTGACCTTATACAAACAATCAATGCAAAACTTAAAAGCCAATTGGATTGGTCTGAAGTTCAGTCCTCCACTACTCTTAGGACTATTGGAAGGGTTTAAGGAAGAATAAGAACAGAAGTAATGGGAGGAAGTGGACATAAAGGTAGGTTTTCATGATAGGGAAGAGGATATCACCTTAGAGGCTTGGGATGTCAGGGAAGCTGTTAAAGCTATCAAGGATGAAGAGCTAGATTAGTTGCTCAGAGGATGAACAACCCATTCAGCAGGGGGGTGATGATGAGCCCCAGAAATGGGTAACTATATGGGCTCATTTTTCCTATTATTTCCATTTAATCCACCATTCTCCATAGTTTTGTGCATGTTTTGAATATATTTATGTCAATTGAGTGAATGGGGATAGTCACTTTTCCACATAGTCTAATGAGTGTTTATTGCAGATTTTTGGACAATTTTTGGATAAGGACCAGGCATTTATGAGCAGATTAGCAGCCAAACTTGAGGAAACAGGGTTGAGGACTTATAGGAGGGGTGTCTCCTACATTAATTACCCCTTCCTTAAGTTCTCCACCAGAAGCTCGGAGTTCAAAGGCCCACAATGATGATCCAAAGGGGTAGCTGAGCAAGTCCAATAGAAGTTGTTGTTCTCTTCAGTTTAGGCAGCCGAGTTCCTTATGTTTAGGAGGACTGTTGGGAGCCCCCACTTGTATAAATAAGGAGGCTTTAGGCCTTAATAGGTTAGCCATTTCATAGTCTATTTTCATACTTTTGTGTAGTCTTGTACTTAGCTCATTTTTGAGCTCTTTTTGCAGATAGTTTTGTGATGTAACTATTATTTTTTTTTATCAATGAAGATGAATCCAGCTTTGAACCAACACTGATCTTTTCTAGAGGGATGAAGCTCTTGGGTTAGGGCCCAACCCAAGCTACCCAACACCTCCTTTGTGTATTTATATGTTTTTTTTCTTGCATTCATAAGCTGATTTCTATTGTTTAGGTTAAATCTTTCTTTGGTAAAATAGGTTGCTTTTGATGGTTAAATTAATTGTTCTTGCTTCAAGTTGCTTAAATAGTTTGTTGTGGTAACAGAGAAATATCCAAAAATTCTACCAACAGGTCTTGATCCCTTTTCTCCCTCCTTGGGACCATGAATTAAGTACAAGGCACTACTGCTGCCACTAAAAACACAGTTTTTTTGTCTTTCATGCAATCGCTAGAGTTATATTTTGAGTTGGAGAAGCTGATATTTGCTTGGATTCACATGCTTAGACCATTTCTTGTCCATTTACCATGGATTTCCCACATAGTTTCCTGTTCATAAATTCTGCCCAACACTTTTTTGCTTTTAGTTCAGATTTTAGGTCAAATTAGACAAACTCTATTTTTCATTTCTTGCTTGGGTCAGTCTTAAGAAGTAGGTGTGTAGCTCACTTGAAAAACATTCTAGCTTGTCATCCCTCCATAGCACAACATGTATCAGCTCATCTTTCGCAAGTTCCTTCACTCATTCATCACATTTCACCAAACTGTCCTAATTTCTGTGTTTTTGTGCAAAGTTGCTTTCTTCCCCTTTGAGAAAATCCAACCATCTCTTTCATTCCTAATCTTCATTAATAGAGTCCTAAACCCTCTGACACCTTCATCCAACCTTCATTTCCTTTTTCCCACCATTTTTCCACCTTCAAACCTCCAAAAATCACTTTGAACCTCCTCCTGTAGAACTTCCTGTAGATCCCCTGTAGCCTCCTATAGAAGTCCATGCGAGCGATTTTTCGAAGTCTGATCACAATGGAAGTCTCCAGAAGGTTACTAGGGACTTCTTAGGACCTCCCCACACCTTCCTCATCATTTGAAAAATCCAACTCCATTTTCCTTTGCCACCAAGCTACTGCACAGTCACAATTAGTCAAATCACAAGCATAATAAATCTGCATAAAAATACTCAAAATTGAAAAAAGATTATTTCTTTCCATTTCTCTTCAGAAGTAGCTTGAATAAATGCAATTTTCCTTTTTCAGTAATTAATGGCACCCATCTCAGTATTTTCCATCTCTTTTCTTGCACGATTAGGGTTTGCTAGGGTTTGAGTTCAATTTCATTTTTCATTCTCTTTCTGCAAGTAGAATAGCCCCTGTAGAATTAGTCTTCTACCATCACAGTAAAAGCTTCTTCTAAGAACTGATAGAAGTTGGCTTAAGCTCCTAGTGAACTTGTGCCAGCTGATCAAGTGATAGCCTACAATAAGAGCTAGTACTTGTGCATATAGTACAGTTGCTTCCAAGTTTGTTACGAACCACCAGGTTGATAAAAGTAAAGAAGGGAGCCTTAGGAGTTGCAGCATTTTTGCTGTAATACTAGAGCTCACCAGGTACAAGACCAATTGCTTGGACATATGCACATTTTTTATAGTCATATTTCTAGTGTTGTAGCTGATGTAGGTGTCGACAGTGACTAATCAAGGCCTCCCAAGTATGAGAGGATAACCATTAAGCTTGGCATTAGGTTAGAGAACTAGGAAGTCTGCAGGGTACTCCCATGAGTCAATGGAGACCATCACATCCTCAACAATCCCCTCAAGGGATATAGTGGAATGGTCTGCAAGATGCAAGACCGTTGTTCTCTTTCTTAATGAACCCTAAAGATTTAGCTTGAGCATGGTGTCCTTAGTAATCACGTTAATGGTAGCCCCAAGATCAATTAAGGTGTGTGGGATAATGGTCCCATTGATGTGCACATCTACTATAAGGCTTCTTAGGTCTAAATACTTTGGGAAAATTACCTACCCCTACATTAAGTTAGATGACAGTCCAATGACATTAATGGTAGGGGTGTCTCTTTTTCACCTCCCTAGATGTTTGAAACACTTCTCTTTAATCAGTTTGTTGTAAATAGGTACATCCTTAATGGCTTGGAGAAGTGGAATTTTGACACATAGATTTTTCAATTCACCCATAAGTTCATTCTCTTCTCGGGTAGGCTAGACTGGATGAGTTAATATTTCAGGAAAGGGTGGTGGATTCACTCTAGGAAACTTTCCTCTCTTTCCTCCTCACTGTCCCTAAGTGGAGATGGAGGTTGGTTGTCTGGGAGAACTCTCCCAGACCTTAGGTTGATTTCCTGAATTTCCACAGCATAAGCAGGGTAGGATGTATCTCCACTGTATACCTGTTGTGCCTGTCTTTTGTTCACGTTTAAATTTGGTTGGGTAGGCATTTGAGGTTATTTAGGTGGAGCAGGGTGTAAAAGTTGTGGTTGAGTAGGCGGTGAAGGCAATAAAGCTGGAGCATTTTTGTATGGGGGCCTCCACTCCTGGGGTGGCGCATTCCTCTAAGGATGTGGAGGAGTATATGGTTGAAATGACTGGTTGGTTGGCTGGGTTACTGAGGTGGAAAAGACCAAGGAGAAGGTGTAGACTAGGAGGGATTAGCAGGGGGGCCCAGGAGGGAATGAATATGCCTTGGTTAGGGTTTTAATATGCATAGGATGACCCTTGCATGCCCTGTTGGTATGGTCGTGGCCCATGAGGTCTCCTTTGATTTATGTAGCAGAGTTGTTCAGTCACCCCTTTAATTCCCTGATACACATCTTTTAGTCCAGGTAGAGAAGGGCACTTATATGTGGAGTGGTTTTCTTCCACTAGTACAAAATGGATAATTAATTACTAAAGCAATGACTAAAAATTGCATATAAACGACCATTTTTCAGTCGGTGACCAATAGTGGCTAATTTACAGTATCTTATAACGCAACAAACTTTTAGTCATATTTAGCTTAGTCATTAATTGGTCGTCTCAATTTTATCATCTAGTAGTAAATTTAGTCATTATTTAGTCATTAATTTAGTCATTGATTTAGTCATTAATTACCACAATTAATGACCAAATACATAACAAAATATACTACTACATGGTCACCTGAGAAAAGCAATTAATCACCAAAGAAATATGACCAAAATGTTGGTCGCGTTATAAGATACTATAAATTAGCTACTAGTAGTCATATATATGTAAATTTTAGTCATCATTTGAAACCAATTAGTGACCAAAGTAATATGAATAAATTTCGACCATGTTATAAGATACTATAAATTATCTACTAATAGTCATATATATGCAAAATTTAGTCATCATTTGTAATCACAAATTTATCATTTATCTTTTTTCAGTAGTTTCATATTGATTATATAAATGATTGATTTAGTAGTTTATATTCACTTCATTTACATTCATTAATAATCATTATAAATTACTAACTTAGTTGTTGTATATTCATTTTATTTGTGTTCATCATTAATCAATCTAAATTACTAATTTGGTAGTTCTAGATTGATTTTATATGTTCATTATTAATCAACATAAATTAATTCGTATTATTTTGTGACTAAATTTCAAAAAAAAAATGTTATACAATGTGCATGTTCATGTAATATGGAAACACAAAGTTACATTTGTTATTTACAATACTGAATAAGATCAAATACAGCTAAAAATAACTTCAAACACATAAATTATATTATATGAAATGTCAAGTATTACAATATGAGTTTCCAACTAAATATTGGTTGGACTACAATTTACACATGAAATATTGTTTTATCACTTCAAACATTATCATTGTGCTTCCAAGGCATTGCAGGTGAATTCACCAACTCTAAAGGCTTGACCATCACTCTAGATGTGGGATATTGGCTTTAAGGGTATCACTAGACAGGTTCTCTTCTCTCTCTCTCTTTTTGCATTTATCACTCCAATGTTATTATTCTCCTTTTTCTCCAATTCTTATTTGGGTATCGTGTGCAGGAAGGGTCATAATCATGTTTTCTACCATATTCCATAGCTCCAATAACTACAATCAAACACAATAAATATTAACATATCACATATCTTAATCACAACGTCTATCATTACCAACTCTTACAAGGAAAGAGTGCATATTAAATAAGTAATAGTTTATAAGTCAAATACCGAATGTGACTAACCTGATAACATCCAATTACCAAAAGTTAGAAACTATTAGAAGGGAAAAAAAAAAAAATAAGTAAAAGTTTGAAGTCAAATATTGAATGTAACTAACTTGATAACATCTAATTACCAAAACTTTTGAATAGCTTGGATGGAATACATATGAATGGAATTTATTTCTAGTACAACTTAGTTCATGTACACATTCACCTAATTTTCCAAAATGAAAAGACCATACCCTAACATAATCTTCACTTACAACAACAAAATATTCTCCATTTGTATCCCAACAAACTAAGTGCACAGGCTTTGTATACCTCTGAAATAATAAATATATTAAAGATACTAATCATTTCAAACTCTTTCTTTATCTAAATCTGATAAATTTTTACAACCATTGAAGATATTTCCAGAAAATATTTGAAAAATTACAAGATACAGGAATCACATGTGGAAACTAAAGATACCTTAAGTAAACCAATTTCAGCAAAACTAAGAGAATCAACAAACTCATAACCTTCATCCAATTTCAGCAAAACTAAGAGAATCAACAAACTCATAACCTTCATCCAATATTGCTTAGAAGCTTAGTGTGGATAACAAAACATTGAATGTGAATGCAATATAACACAAAACATACCTGTAAAGAATGCAAATTGTGCTCAGTCTCAACATCAAAAATTGATACAACATTTTATGCAGTGGCTGCAAGAAGTCTACCGAATCCTATTTGAAATCACACTTGACTCATACTACAATGTGAAGCAAGTGAAGTCAAGAATAAGTCTTTCATAATTTAATGTGTACAACATCTTATCTAGCATAGTGCATTCATCGCGATTAATTACACAGTTAAAAAGCTTATACTTTATAAATTGTCCACCTTAAAAGTTCTTGTGCAAATGTGTCGATTAACACTACAATAACGCATTTCATTTTCTCCATCACAAGAGTAGAGAAAATCATTGCTTCAATGGAAATCAAGAGACATAACAATTCCTACATGACTAGTAAATGTTCTTAATGAATATCTTGGTTGTAACAAATAACAATATGTTAGAATGATTTGACCTATCAAACAAAAAATTTCAAAGCCACCAGTCTTTAAGACAAAATTCCCATTGAGTAAATGCTTGGATCAAATCAACTTATAAGGACAATCCTACACCCAAAATATTATAAAATTTTGAAAAAAAAATAATAATAAATCAATCAATCAATCAAATGCTTGCATGTGCCAAGAAGGTACCAAAGCATCCCAATCAATGAAAGTAGTAGCATGTGTTAGATGGCTATCATCTAGAAACTAGTGTACTTAGACCAAAGCAATGCTAAGATTTGGAGGAAAACAAAATTATAACCCAATTATGTCACAAAAATAAAAGACAAAATGAAAAATCCAAGCATCATTTAGGGAAAGGATGAATTGTTTATCTTCAAAGTTTAAGAGGACAATAGTATTAGAAAGTTGAAACAATATATCAATTATGTTGCTAAGATATCAAGAAAACCTATCATGTAGGTCCCTTGATCATTATAAATATGCAACAATATATAAAATGCATTGATAATATCTTAAGCAAGCCTATCTTGCAAGTCGCTCAATGGGAATTATTTGAGAGGGGATAATTGAACCATCTTTTAATTTTTAAAGGAAAAAAAAATACTTGACATCCAATTACCAAAAGTTTTGGATAGATTTAATGAAAGACACATGAATGGAATTTATTTTCAATGCAGCTCAATTCATGCACACATTCACCTTCTTTTCTAGAATGAAAATACCATACCCTAACAAAATCTTCTCTTACAATGTCAAAATATTCTCCACTTGTGTCCCAGAAAACTGAGTGCATGGGTTTTGTATGTCTTAGAAATAATGAATATATTAAAGATTAATCATTTTCAAGCCTTTCTTTATCTAAATTTGATCAATGTTTACAACTACTAAAGATATTTCCAGAACATATTTAATAATTAGAATATATAGGCATCACATGTGGAAACTGCAGATACTCTATGTAAACCAATTTAATCAACAAACTCATAATCTTCATCCAATATTAATTAGAATTTTGGTGTGCATAAAAAAAGGCTGAATGTGAATGCAAGATAACACAAAACATACATGTAAAGAATGCAAATTGTGCTTAGTCTCAACATCAAAAACTGATACAAGATTTTTTGCAGCTACTAGAAGAAGTCTGCCAACACTTGTTTGAAATCGCACTTGACTCATGCCACCTTGTGAAGTAAATAAAATCAAGAATAAGTCTTGTAGAATTTAATGTGTATATTGTTTCATCTAGAATAGTGCATTCATCGCGATTAATTACACCAAGCTAAAAAAACATATACTTTATAAATTGTCCACCTTAAAATTTCTTGTGAAAATGGCATTATTAACACTACAATAATGCATTTCATTTTCTCCATCACAAGAGCAGAGCATATCATTGCTTGGATGGGAATCAAGAGACGTACCAATTCATAAATGACCAATAAATGTTGTCAATGAATAGCTTGGCTTTAACAAATAATGTTAGAATGATTTGACATATCTAATACAAAAAAGGGTTTCAAGTTAATGGAAGAAAGATGAAAAATAGATTAAAACTAAACATAATTAATGGTATCTCACTTGAACCTTTTGGTGTTAGATCATTGATGACAGTATGTGGTGATTTGATCGAGTGAATCAACAATTAATGAATCGAAGTTGTTAGCCTCGGCATTGCATCTCAGATTTGGATCATGTAATTGCCTAGATCAATATTATTGGTAAGTTTTATAGGTGCTTATAGTTTGTTAGTTTCGAGCCTAATTAGTTTATGGCTAGGGCTTATAGAACTAACTACTCTCCATCTAGGCAAAGCTCTTTCTGTAGGCTGGCATGTTGGTACCGCACTTGCTTTGCTCTTTTTCATAGTTGGCTAGAATCGATGGCTTGTGAACGAATATTTGCAACCATGGGAAGGGGAAAAAATATGTGCTATGATGAGGTAGGCGACGCAATGAGGTAACAAAAATGAATATATGTTACTAGGTAAGAGATAACATCTCACTTCACCCATTGGTCCACCAGATGAAAGAGATTAAACCTTGTTGTTTACATATAAGCATATAAATTGATCCATGCCAAACTTATTTACCCATCCTAGTAGGTTAGTTATCATAGTAGACATTACCACCCACCTATTGTTGGAAATAATACTGAGAGGGGCGAGGGGGGGTGAATCAGTATTATCAAATCAGATACTTTTCATTTTTCTTACTCAGATTCATATACGCTACTTCAGTTAAGGATATCTACGTATATACGCGACTGTGTTAAAAGCAACTAGCGTACATCTAGTAACCTTTATGATTTAGTTAGTTCATCTTTAGTGAATGCATCAGAACATTATTAACCATATGAAAAGTAAACAGAACAGATCATCACACATAAAGAGCACACATGAACACCATGATATAAGGTGAAAACCACCTGCTGCAATTTGTTTCTATCTTCTTTTACAATGTACTGGTGCAGTCCTTTACCAGTACGCAGGCTTCTACCTGTAGAAGGCTACAACCTTCTTAGCTCTTTGTACTAGCCGTTCCATTTACTAGTACATAGGCGCTGGCCTACTGAAGGCTCCAACCTTCACTTGTTTTCCAACCACTCTTGGAAGGGAGCTACAACCCCCTGGCTCTTGTATTGGCCAATATGTTTACTAGTACGTAGGTGCCGTCCTAGAATCATCTAGGGACCACGTTTCATACATTTTCATACTGGATCCATAAGTACAAAACAATCACCATTGCAATACAACCTGCATCATCAATCTCTGAATCACCCAATACTGAAACCCTGTCAACAACATAGTCACCAGAACACAGAACAGACTACATAACTCTGAAACAACAACCAGATCCAATAGAAACTTCAAATATCATACTTCATACTGTATACACTACTTGGACGAACCCAACCTGTGTGTATACGCGCTTTTACCAAATACAACCCGCGTACAGATCTGCAAATTCTAACTCATAACTTTGCAGCTATTTCAGACATCATCACATACCCAGATCATAACATTTATACAATAAACATGCATAAATAGATCTAGTCTATCCATAATCAAACCATATAAAGATAATCACTCCAAGCCTTGAGATCTCGTTCCATCGTTCATCATCCTCCACATGAGTGCAACCTTGGTTCAGATCAAGTAAGGCATCACCAACCCATAACCAACATCTGGATCTCACACTTCATCAGATATTCATCACATGCTCACACTTGCACACATCTTGGCCTAATGATCTTCTCCTTATATAGGTTTAGGATTCTCTCAATACCATGGTCCAAAACTATGTAGAACCAATACCTTGGACCCAATACCTGGGGTCGTCATTTCGAACCAAATACCATGGACCAAATACCACGGACCAAAACCATGGTTTCCGACATGTATGCGCCTTTCCTTCTGTGAACCTGCATGTGTACATGTATGCGCCTTTTGCTCAGATAACCCATGTATATATGCACCTTCATCACGGTCAACCTGCATATATCTCTCTCTTTACCTGCTGCACTATGATCTGTCCTCTGAGTGAGTTGCCATCACTTGTATCATACCTCTGAGTGAGTTGCCATCAAGGACAACACTTGAATCATAATGCCAACAATCTCCCCCTTTGGACTTGATGGCAACAACTACACCAAGTCACTCTCCCCCTTTGACATCAAGGGCAAAGGGTGAACCAAGATACTCTCTCCCTTGATATACATTCTGTTGTCCATACTCCCCTTGAGTACATGCTAAAATCTTTGATTGAGCTCCCCCTTTGTACATGCCAAGATGTACTAATCCGTCCAAGCTCCCCCTGAGCACATGCAGTGTCTACAAAAATATTTTTCAAAAGAATAACAAGACTCTACAACTCAACTATGTGAGTATGACCTTCCAATCACCAATGACATACATCAATCTCCCAACCAAGTGGGGATATACCATTTGTTTATACATGACTCAAAATAGACATTATTACATCATCCTCCCATGCTTAGTGGGGGTACAAATTAGGTCTTTGCATGACCTTTACATCAAATGATATACATGACTTTTATAACTAAGACTAGCAATCTAATCAAGATCATGATAGTCATCAGTAACTAACATACACCATATGTGATCTGCACTATAAGCATCTGTCAGCAACCTGTAACGTGCAATACCATTCTCTTGACCAACCAACAATAAGTAGCAAGATGTATCATTTAGCCACATAAGAATCATCACCAAAGACTTCTAACCATAATGCCAACAATGCATTATTCAAAGCATATGCTCCCCCTAAACCTGTTCCATCTATTCATTCTTAGATCTGATCATGCATATATCAGCAAGAAAGATCAAGACATCATCATCAATCAGATATACATCAAGTTAAGCACTTCTAAATAATCATCTTATGAGTACAAACACATTTCAACACATCATCAACAAATTGTAACCACTATCTAACAGAGCAAATAATTGACTGAACTATATCAAACCCCTTTTCCTGAGTCTGTCCCACTGTTTTTCCTCAAACTGACATATATGCGACTGTGTAGCTTTGAACTCGCGTATATATGCGACTTGTCTTCATGAAACTTGTGTATGAGATTTAGAACACTGAAGTTTCACACTTTCAGCTTCCTCTGAGTCTGTCATGTCTATATATTCTGTTATGCCACATCTTTCTTACTGTACTTCCTTCTTCTTCCATATCTTCAACTGAGATGATGTTTTCTCCTTTTGGTATGGTGCCCGTACTTTGTTCCTGCATTCCTTTGCTATATGTCCAAACCTTTTACATGCATAACATCTGACATGTTTCATATTCCTTTCGTAGCAGTCAATGGCTTTATGACCAAACATATTGCAAGAAAAACAATATCCCTTGAAGTACTTGGAACATGATGATCTTTCTGTGTGACGGTCTTGCACCATTCTACTTCTGCATCTCGCTGCAACATGTCCAAGATTATGACATACATAACACTCAACATTATTCATCTGAGAAAATAACCGACTATCACTTCCATAGTTTGAAGTAAAATATTTTCTTTGATGAATTTCTTTCCTTGGTTTTTGATGTGGTTGCCCTCTTATCTCCTTGTTGAGCATTTTAGGTTTTGCATTAGAGTTCCTTGCCTCACCCTGAGAGCTAGATTCTCCTTCAACAGATTCATGGAAACCAAGACCAATTTTAATAGCAGGGGATCTTTGACTACTAAGAATATCATCCAAAATCTTAGTGCTATCTTGAAATTGTAACAGATTATCCTTTTCTTCTAATTTACCTTTTAAGATATTTACCTCAACCTGATGTTGCTCTTCATTTTCCAGATGTTGTTTCTTCAATATTTCTACAACCTTTCTTCCTTCTTCCACTTGTTGCCTTAATTTGAGAATTTCATTTTCTTTTTCTTTATCTGCTTCATTCTACTTATTTTTCAATGATACCACTTCATCCTGCAACATTTGACGTACTTTGAAGGCACGCTCCTGCTGAGCCTTTAATCTGGAAACTTCTTCTTGGAGGGCACTCTCTCTTTTGTTAAATAGATCTTGTTGATATAATGTTACGTTTGCTTGTTCATCTTCAATCTGAGGTGATTCAGAATCTGAATACTTGCTTCCACCTGATGGCAAGCTGTCGATGTTCCTTTGAGCTATCTTCTTCTTCTGACACGCTTTCTTTCCCATTGTTCTACGGATCTCCTTCAAGCGATCAAGCTTTTACCAAAGGACCTGCTCTGATACCAGTTGTTTGAAATAATATTGAGAGGGGGGGTGAATCAGTATTATCAAATCAATATAACTTTTTCATTTCATACTCTGATTCCTATACACTACTTCAGTTAAGGGAACCCCTGTGTGCATGCAACTGTGTTTAGTGTAACTAGCGTATATCCAGTAAACTTATGATTCATTTAATCCATCATATGTTGATCTTTAATTAGTGCATCACAACTTCATTAACCATATAAATAGTAAACAGGTGCAGTAAAACAGAACAGATCATCACACATAAGAAATAAACATGAACACCATGATGTAAGGTGGAAACCCAATGTGGGACAAAAACCACGTGTTGCCTTCTTCTTTTAATATAAGAAAAACCTATTTACAATCTTGTACTGGCATAGACTCATACCAATACAGAGGCACCCACCTGTAGAAGGATACAACCTTCTCTCGTTCTCCAGCTACCACTAGAAGGGAGCTACAACCCGCTGGCTCTTGTACTAGACGCTATATTTACTAGTACGTAGGCATCGGCCTACAGAAGGCTACAACCCTCTCTCATTTTCCAGTTGCTACTAGAAGGGAGCTCCAACCCCCTGGCTCTTGTACTCGCCAATATGTTTACCGGTACGTAGGCGTCGGCCTACTAAAGCCTCCAACCTTCATTCTTCCTCCAGGGACCACGTTTCATAAATTTTCAAACTAGATACACCTGGATCACAACACCATTTATGAAGGCCACGTTTCATCCAATTTTCATACTGGACCCATCAACAACATTGAAGCTCAAAATCAATCACCACTGCAACACAATTATTGCATCAACCAATCTTGAATCACCCAATCACTGAATCACTAAAGCCCTGTCATCAAAACACAATCACCAGAACACAGAGCAGAAACCAGAACTCTGCAACAACCACTAGAACCAACTGCATATTCAGATATCACATTTCATTATGTATACACTACTCTGATGAACCAAACCCACGTGTATACGTGCTTTTACCAAAGAAAACCGGCGTACATATCTACAAATATTAACTCATAACCTTGCAACTATTCCATACATCAATCAGACCTAGATCATAAAATTTATATAATAAAAATGCGTCAGTAATTCAGATCTAGTCCATCCATGATCAAACCACATAATGATAAAACATTCCAAGCCTTAGGATCCCGATCCATCATCCGTCATCATCCACAGAGGTGCATCCTCGGTTCAGATCAAGCCAAGCATCATAAACCCATAACCTGCATGTTGGATATCACACTTCATCAGATATTCAATACTTGCATGCATAGCCTAATGATCTTCTCCTCCTTATATAGTGTTAGGAATTTCTCAATATCATGGTCCAAACCACTTAGGACCAATACCTTGGACCAAATACCTGGGGTCAATACTTCGGACGAGATACCTTGGACCAATACCACGGATCAGAATACCATGGACCAAATACCATGGACCAAAACTGAGTTTTCCAACATGTACGTGCCTTTCCTTCTATGAAACTGCATGTGTACGTTATACACACCTTTTGGTCTGTTAACCTGTGTGTATACACTCCTTTGCCAAGGTGAACCTGTGTATACTTCTCACTGATCATTAAATCTTTGCTATTTACCTGTTGCACTATGATCTGTCATCTGAGTGAGTTGCCATCAAGGACAATCCATGTATCACCTATATCATAATGCCAACACCATGAAGTTCCACAACCACTGCCAACCAATATCTTTGTATTATGCTCAATGTGCTCTCCTGCATTATGTTGGTTGCCTGTATGAAAAAATATCTCCATGCAAATCTCCTCACTGGGAATTATTCCCCTAACTTCCTCTTGTGTGTTGACCTTGTCAACGTGATCTATGAGAACAAGTTTGCAATATCGTCCTCCACTCAATAGGCCCATTCCCTCCATTCAATGTATACACAACAATTCCATTCAACGAATAGGGATATAGGTCAACAAATAAATGCAATGGCTTAGGTTTACAATCAACTCGTCATCCTTAGTCCTTTGAATCCATGTCCATTTCCTCAACCAGTCAATGTGTTACATTTCCACATTATTTACATGAATTACAATTAATAACAATATTTACAAGAGGGATTAACAAATAGGGTTGTTAAAAACGCCACCCCCTTAGAGGAACATTTTCCTCGGTGCTCTATGCCTAAACACACAATACTTAAATTTATATTTGTAGTTGCTTATTCAAAAAACAAAAATGGGTATGATACACTCATATATGCAACAATTTCCTAAGTGGCTTCATCCAGTCCAAATTTCCTCCACTACACCTTAACCTGCTCAATTAATCAATTATGAAGCTTGATCTGCCTCCGATCCATAATGCACAATGGCTCTAGCTAGAATTACCCACTATATCCACATATATCATAGACCAATCAACAATATCATTAGCATCATGTACATACTTCTTAAGCAAGGAAATATGGAAGATATAATGTGCCTTCAATGCGAGTGGCAATGCTAATCTATAGTCCGCTAGCCCCACTCTTTCTATAACCTGAAGTGGCCCACAAAACTGTGATGCAAACTTGGCACAAGACCCAATATTTAATGAACTTTTGGTTGGTATGATGCAGAGATAAACATGATACCACATTTGGAATTCCTTGTGCACTGTTTGTTGATATGCATAGCTCTTATGTCTGTCATGAGCTATTTTCAATATTGTTTTAATAGAAATCACTTCATATTCCAACTCCTTCAGTATATCAAGTTCGATACGCAAGTTGTTCACTGGATCATTCCAACTAATAGGAGTGTTGCATTTTCTACCGTAAAGAACATCAAATGGACCCATCTTTAATGACTCTTGGTACCCATTATTGTAGTCCAACTATACCGAAGATAAAAATTCTTCCCACCTCTTTGGATAATGCATGAAATACATTCTTAGCATTTCTTCCAACAAATTGTTTAACCTTTAAGTCTTCTCATCTATCTAAGGATGGTATCTTGTACCGAATGCTAATTTTTCCAAAAAATAGAAAACATTGCCTTCCAAAACTTGGATGTAAACTTAGCATCCCTATCCAAGATGATATTCTTTGGTACACCGTGCAATCTCACTATTTCCTTTATGAAAAATTGAGTGATGTCACTTAACTTATTAAGGGATTTTACAGCTATAAATGAGCCATATTTCTCAAATTATACCACCACCTGTTGACGGTGCTGAATACTGCCAACATATAGGGGATCTCCCCAATATAAGGTCCCAATTAGACCTCACATTGTTTGTTGAAGGAGTCCCATCCGGAATACGGCTTGACTATCGTTTACTTAAAGATATGCCTTTGCTTTAGTTGTTAGCATGAGAGAGAAGCACGAATGTCCTTTTGAATGAGCGAGTGTGCCTTGTGAATGTTAAATTGCAAATGTATCAAGGTTATCTTACTACAAGGGGAAAATAAAGTGAGCCTCTAAGTCATAGAAATAGTTCAATTACTCCAATACAAGTGAAATAAAACATGAACCATAAGCATGTTGAAAATGCAACAAGATGATGGAGCTTAGTGAAAAGAAGTTGCCTTCACTAAGTGGTCCTGCAGGCTATTTTTGGCGCAAAGACTATTTTTAGACTATGTCTATTTTTAGACATATGGATCATGGTCTATGAGTTGCAGGATGCTATTTATGGATGATTGGTCATGTTGGTAAAAATAGATGGACCTCTATTTTTAGACATATGGGCGGAGTCTATTTTTAGACTGCTAGTCTAAATATAGAACAGTCGAATATTATTAGCTCTTAATAATATTTGGACTATAAACATTATCTTATCCTCTTACGGCACTTCAGTTCAAGCTACGAATGTGGCACATGCAACTGCCAGAAGGAAATACGCTTTTCCTATGGGTTAGTTGAGCTATTGCATGAAGGAATTCAGTTAGAACTCAACTGATTGAGTTTGGTGGAGTTGAATGAGGAGTTGATGGAGTTGTGTTCAGTTTGACTTAGTTGAACTAGTTGTATTTAGTCTAACTAACAAATACACTAGTGATGACTGGTGTGAATTAATTATTAATTAATTCACTAATTATTAGCTCATAAATCAACTAAAGAATACATCAGTTAACTCAGTGCATGGACATTTCAGTGGAGACAAGTGTTAGAGGTGAGTGAAAGGGCAAGACAGCTGTCACTTGTGACTATAGTTGTGCATGAGATTTGCACAATCAGTGGATTGAGATTGCCAATGAGGATTGCGTAGTGCAACACAAGGGAAATACGAGTTTGGATTAGCCATTCTCATCTATTCTCAGCAGGTATTGCGCAATGGAGGCAGACAAGCAGCGGAGGAGATTTGAACCTGTGATTGATTCAGATCTGAGCTAGTTTGTGTGTAATAGGTAGAGATAGTACTGAGTACTTGTGAGAAGTATTGTAATATGTATTGTTACATGTTCTCAATCAATATAATATATAGATAGTTGGGGGTTCTCAGCTGTATGCTTTCCCCAGTACATACTGTGTTGATATGTGTGATTGATGATTCAATGTGTGCATGCGATTGTTTCTTTAATTTTGCAAATTGATGATCAACGTAGAGGAGGTTATGTATTATGCATGCATTCCACAAATAGTGTATAATCAGGATAATCTCTATGAATAAGTGTCATATTATTCAAAATTTCTACAAAGCATTCAAATAATAGTCTCAGAAACATCCACAATCCATGTGTGAAAATGTGTTGGCTTGGAAGGCTTCAATATTAACCAAAAGTTCCAAGATACATAATTACAATGAACATCACTAGCTCCAGTAGTGTAGTTAAAGAGCCACTACTTGCTCCCCAAAAGTGATAATGTTGTCTCTCTCTTGCCCTGTGGGAGAAGCCAAGAGTAAAACTCCTTTACATGAGAAATGAGGATCCTTTTATAACTTGAGGCATGGCCTTTCACATTCCCATGACTCTTTACTTTCCAACTCCTAATGACCTTTGGATTTATACAATCTTTGGACTTCCAAATTACTTTTGGAATTACATATGACCTTTGGTATTACATGTCTTTTGGACTTCCATGACTCTTTTGTCCATACATGACACTTTGTTAATTTTAGATACAAATGATATGTTCTATGCTTAGAACAATTTACTTCAATGTTCCTTTAGTAGCCCAATGACAATTTCCAATTATTTCTAGTAGCAATCAAATTAACTTAATCACATTGACAGCAAATGCATATAGAACATAAAAATATATGCAGAAAACAGGACAAGATAACAAGACACCATAATTGGTGGACGCCAAGGAAAAATCCCAATGTCGGGAAAACCCTTTGATCAAATATTCTTATTATTGTTCAATAGCTCAATAGAGAGAGAAAGTACATAGACCAAATTCACTTTCCTAATACACAGTCAAAACAGCCCTATCAAAATCAGCAGTCAACTGCAGCCCTAACCAGAAAGTCAACGTTAGTCAAATTAGTAACAAAAATTCTCCTTTGCAGTTCAGTCAAAGGTAGTCAACTCAGCCTCCAAGAAGGGTCAAATTCAACCCAAAAAATTCCACCCAACCTCAGTCAAACTCGGTTAAACTTCATCAATGTTGCAGTAAAATAGGCATGCGGTCAACACAAGTCAAACTGCCCCAAATGCCTTGATTTTTGTGCCAGCAAGTACAACCTCAAGAAATCAAAATTCTACCCAAGAGAACACAGTCAAAATAGGTCAAACTATCCTTGGTCAACATTGGTCAATGCTGATATGCAATATGGACTTTTAGCATGCTCTTTATCTCTAAAATTTTTGGCCTCCTTACAACACATGAGAGAGAGAGAAAAGATCCCAAGTTGTACGAACCAATCTGATGTGGGGAGAGAGAAGGATGTGTGAGTGAGTGATGTCAAAACCTATTTATACAATTCATTGAGGGTCAGGAGACACATCCATTGGGCTTCTTGAGTCCACATTTGACTGAGGCCAGCCTTGACAATTTGTGCATGAGAGAGAATAAATTCAAAATTCTACTTTTGCTTGTCTGAATGAGATGATATTATCAAACTTGAACTTGTCAAAAAGAGGAATCCAATGCAATAATCATTGCCATCATATGAGTTGTATCAAGGTGTAATTTGGCCCTAGTTACCAATTTTAACACTCCCTCTCAACTAGGGAGAATTCCACCCGTCAATCCATCTGTCATCGTCATGACATCCTGTCATAAACTACCATCCCTGTCGTCACTGCTCTACTTTGCTCTACTAAACCATGAAGTAATAATGAAGAAGAAGTGATTGAGAGTGAGTCACAAGACCTTACCGCTCTCCACTAACAAAAGACATTCCTTGATCTCAAACCAAGTTGATGAACACCATGCATCCTAGTCATAGGGAGTATCGTAGTACACAATGTGTCCATCAGTAGTGATATAGTCCCTAACTACTTTTCCCATCTCATTGGCTAGATGAGAGGTACTTCCCATAAGTCCCAAACTCCATGGGTAGGATGTGTGTTGGGGCACCAGTAAGAGAAGGTGAACCACTCATCCTGCTCATATGTCATAGGAGAATGTGAACCACTAATCCTGCTCATATGTCATAGGATAAGGTGAACCACTCATCCTATGCATATGTTAATCATAGGGGAAGGTGAACAACTCACCCTATACATAGCACACCACTAGTGGAAGGTGAACCACTCACCCTATGGTCACTCATAGCTCCAAGAAGTACCTCAAGCCTCCCAAGAGCTCCCAGATCTCAGTGTCCAAATCATACAGGACCCTCATAGGAGGGTCTTTCCGCAACTCCAAGTCTCCCTCGGAAGGTTAATAATTTGACCTTCCCCAATGGCTTCATGAGAATGTTTGCAACCTACTCATCTATCATGACGTGTTAGAGCCTTATTGCTCCACGATGTACCATATCCTAGACAAAGTGGTACCTAATATCAATGTGCTTGGAGTGGTCGTGGAACATGGGATTCTCTGAAAGGCGAATCCTGCTCTGGTTGTCACAGAAGATCACGGTGGTATTCAGCATGTGCTCAAATAGTTCACTAAAGAGCTTCCTCAACCAAACAGCTTCACAACAGGCCATACTTGGAGCAATATATTCAGCCTCAGTGGTGTTTAGAGCAATCGATTTCTACCTCCTGCTCATCCAAGATATTGAAGCAAACCCTAATGGGAAGTAGCACCCAAACTTTATCTTATGATCTACTAGACTGTCAGCCCAATTAGCATCTATATATCCATGTAGCCTCAAATTCTTGGTTGTGTATCTCAGGCCATAGTGGATTGTGCCCCGGAGATATATCAAGAGATTCTTAGCAGCAATCCAATGAAAGTTATGAGGCTCGACCATAAATTGACTCAGCATGTTCACAGCGAAGCATATGCCAGTACAGGAGTTTACCAATAACATTAGGGCTCCCACAAGTTGATGATACTCATAAGGGCTTGTTAATCTAGGCCCAGTGATGCTTCCACGTAGCTTCTTGAATTTGAGTTCCATCAGAGTAGACATGGACTTGCAATCCACCATCCCACATCTCTCAAGAAGCTTCACAATGTATTTTCCTTGAGAAAGGAAAATATCACCTGGTTTTTTCCAAACCTCCAGTCTTAGGAAGTAGTGCATCAGTCCTAGGTCCTTCATCTCGAATTCAAAAGCCAACTCCTTCTTGCATTGATGAATGAGAGGGTCATCATCTATCAGAAAGAGATCATACACATAAAGGACCAAAATGAGGCCTGTCCTTTTCAACTTTGAAGTATAGGTTCGGGTCAGCATCACTCCTTGTAAATCCCAACTTTAGAAGAAAGCTATCAATCCTCTCATACCAAGCCCTAGGGGCTTGCTTCAACCCATATAGGACTTTCTTCAACCTACATACATGTGTCTTACGATCTTGAACTTAAAATCCCTCGGGTTGTTTAACATATACCAACTCTTTAAGCGAGTCATGCAAGAAAGTAGTTTTGACATCCATTTGATGTAGGCTCCAACCTTGCGAGACAAAAAAGGCTATGATCGAGAGAATGGTGGTATATCTGGAAACCGGTGCAAATATCTAATCATAGTCTATTCCTTCCTTTTGATAGAAGCCTCCAATAATGAACCTGGCCTTGAAATTTTCCGCACTCCCATCAGATCCATGTTTTATTTTGTAAATCCATTTTGAAGTGACCACTGACTTGTCCTTGGGTCTAGGAACCACATCCTAAACATCATTCTTCATGATCAACTCACATTCCTTGTTCAATGCCTCCTTCCAGACTTGGTGTTTCACATATTCTTAGAATTTACATGGCTCGGATTGTACAATGGTACTCATGGAATCTAAGTACCTTTAGTACATATTCGGCTTCTTGCTTTCACAAAATGTTCCACTTGTTGCAACATGTCTCTCGGCATCTTCAAGAGTATCTTTCAGCCACAAAGGTATTTTTCTTGAAGTAGAGGGCTCATTAGGAGGTGGTTCAATGGGATCCATTGGACCTTCAACATTGAGCATCCCATCAATAGTTAGAGGTTCATCCTTCTTTCCTGCATCATCATCATCATTGTCCTTCCTAGGGATAGAAAGATCTTAGACTTTCCTAAGGGAAGAATCTTCATTGAAAGTGACATCATGACTTATTTCCACTTCTCTTTGACTAGGCACATAAATTCTATATGCTTTCGAAGTTTCACTGTAGCCCACAAACGTTCCTTTATTCCCACATGAATCTAGCTTGTTTTTTTTCTCTTTCGGCACATGAAAATATATGGGGCAACCAAAAATTCTAAAATGAGAAACATTAGGTTTATTACCATTGAAAACTTCCCTGAGTGTCTTGAAGTCCAATACTTGATACATGCATCTATTTCGAACATACGTAGCAGTGTTGGCAATTTCGCCCCCAAAGAACTTTGGTAGACCTTGGTCATGAAGCATGGCATGGGTGGCTTATATGATAGTTAGATTCTTCCTTTTTGCAACACCATTTTAAACAGGAGTATATGCAGCAGTGGTCTCCCTCTTAATTCCAACTCCTCTACAATATTCTTTGAATCCATTTCACTCATATTCGGTCCCATTATCGGTCCTCGATATTTTTATCTTCTTCCTGTGGTGAAGTAAAATTATAAGTGTGGACACAAACAAATTCCTCTAGCCTGATGATGGGTCTAGCCACAACAGATAAAATATATGGAAGATTTCCTTAGGTTAGAACCAATTAAGAGGGCCTACCTCTTAGTATGATTATCCTGTTTGATGATGTCCTTGCTTGCTTGATCCAACTATCTCTCGCTTCCTTCTTCAAACACCTAAAACAAGTAAACAACAGCAAACAACAATCGTGATAATAGACAAATTGTAATTCAACCTACTTAATAAGTGAAGAAACATTAATCCATGAATATGTAAGATGACAAAACATGTAGGAAATCAATCAATAGTTGCATATATATTGATATCAAAGAGAGATTACAACCATTGTCTTAACGTTGCGGTTCTCCTCTAACAAGACCAGGTTCCCACACACTTATGCTAGGGTTCCATGATGGCCTCAATCAACAATAATTTTAAGGATTTTCCCTTTAGGCTTCACTCCAAATCAAATCACACTTCTCCCTCACACAACTAGATAACTACAATTATGAATAGCTTGTTGTTTACTCCAAACAAAAATAGCACTACCACACCAACATTAACACTAGCTTGTACTTGGGAAGAAGGGAGGTTTATATAGGATGAATGGATGGGAGATGGATCCTCTTCTCATGGGATAAGGTCTTATCCCTTGAGGTAGTTCCATCATTATAGGGTAAAGGAGCCCAAACTGACGTCCTCAACCCCATCCGGCCAAAAAATTTACCAGACTTCTGTTACAAAGCTTCTAGAGCTGGAAGCTTCAGCTCCTAATTTAAAAAACTTTCCAAAACAGGACCGGCACGACTGGAAAACAACTCAGTTGCTTCGGTTGGTGCTAGGGATATTGTTAATCTGTGCACATCAGCGCGGGGAAGACAAAGGTCATTAGTGTCGGTCTTGTAAACTGGGCAAGACAGAAGTTTCAAGGGAAATGGTGCAAAAGGGAATTGATCTGCTCACGAAGAGGGACACAATGGGAGTTTCCTCATGAAGGGAAAGCATGTGGGGTTCACTGTAGAGGTCCTCCAGGATCAAGAAACGGGGAGTAGAGGGATAGTGACAAAATGTTGTGTAACACTTCCCCGTTTAATTCTCGACCAAGGCTTTTAAAGAGAAAAACCATTTAAACACTTCGTCCTTCTTCTTTAAGAAATATATGCATGTTTTGCAAGAGAATTCATCCACAAAAATATCATAGTACAAATATCCTCCCAAATATGTTACGAGTAACATATCTGATAGATCATAATGGAACAATTAAAGAATATCAGCGGTTTGACTTTAACTTGAGGGGAATGGTCCCCTTGTATGTTTTCCAGTAGAACAAATCTAACAAACTCCTTCATGATCTAAGTTGACACATTCTTGTGACCATCTTCCTTACATCAAGTAAGGCTTTTTTATGAAGGTGACAAAATCTTTGGCGCCATAATTTGGATTGAAGAGAAGTATCACAAGTCATGCTCCCAATCGACTTCCTCCAAACTGATAGAGACCTTCAACCCTAAATCCAAGAGTGAATGCATATTTTGGGTTCCTTTTCCAAACAAAAACCTTCCCATAAACAAATGTCACCTTGAAACCTTTATCTTCGATCGTAGAAATAGAGACGAGGTTCTTTTTCAGATCGAAGTACATACAACACTTTTTGTAAATGAAGGGTTTGACCTTGATTTAAGTGAAGAGTAATAGTCCCAATTCCTTTCATAGGATAAGTGGCATTATCCCCAAGTATAATATCCATATTATTGTTCTTTTCAATCAAGTTTGAGAGGGCCTCCTTGTACCCAGTGAAGTGCCTTGAGGCAACACTATCAATCAATCAATGATCCAATGTATTTGAAGGAGAGGTGGTGATGAGGAAAGAAATGAGATAATAATAAATAAATAAATAAAACTTAATTAATTAATTAATGATTCTCTACAACATTAAATTATTCATACCTGGAGTTTCTCGACTTATTGCGAGGATGACCATTTCCATTTTAAGCAGCGGGAGCATTCCCCTTTCCTTTGTTGTTGAACCTGTTGTTCGTTTTATTTCCATTACCTTTGTAGTTGTTTTTATTGTTGTCATTATCTCTTGCAGTATCCTTCTTGTAAGGGCACTCTCTAGAAAAGTGGCCAAACCTGTTGTAATTGAAGCATCTTCCTTTTCTTCCTTCTTTGAATCCCGGCTTGAACCCTTGACCTTGTCTTCTTGGACCAGCATAGTTTTTCCTTTTAGCATGAGTGGAGAATACGGTAGGATTGTGGAGAAGGGGAAAGGGCTTAAGGAGTGTGCTTTGTTCTCTTGGAGGTTTCATGGCACACTTCTAAAAATTAAGGACTTCCTATTGAGGACTAAGAGTGTGCTTTTACGCTCCTAACCTCGGTGGACTCATTTTGCAACCAAAATTTGTCTAAGTTTGGGATATAGGGAAATGGGTGAACTTGATGAGTTTAGACATAAAACTATATATGACACCTACCAACTCATTGAGAAAACTTATACAAGCTTACATAATGATAAGTATACATCAAAATTCCATTTTTCATGCATTCCCCAAGTGTAACAGGTGAAGTGTGTGCGACTACGACCAAAAAGTCATTTTACCACAATGAAGATGTTACGATCAATAAATACACTTAAGATGTTATAATCACTGCAACTACACTTGAGAACATTTCAGAACACTTGAAACACATGGAATAACATGAGATTTCACTTAATGATTAAGGTGACACTAGATACGATGGTGAAGTAGGCTCCAAAATTTGAATGTAGTGAAATTTCTGGAGGGTGTTATAGAACCGACAACACCAGCATTATGGAATCATGTTGCCTCATTTCCCTTGGCAGCCCAGTGATGAAGTCCATGGAAATGACTTCTCAATTTCATTCAGGAATGGGGATTAGCTATAGAAATCCCACTGTATGTTTCAACTCCACCTTTACTTTTTGGAATTCCAAGCATTTGGAAATGTACTCAACCACATCATTTTTCATTTTTGCCCAATAATATGCCTTGTTATGGGTTGTTATCAATTTTTGATAACCAGGATGACTAGAATATGGTCTTCTCTGAAATTCATTGGATATGAGCTTCTTCAAGTCACACATACAAGGAATATACAACCTTCCTTTGAATTTTAGTAGTCCATCCTCCATAAGAGATAAATTCTTTCTCAATGCCCCTTTAGGCTCTTGTTGCAAGTGTTCTTTCATTTGTTGATAGTGTTCATCCTAAAGCAGTTTTTCTTTAATCTTTTCTCGAATGTCAAAATTGCAAGAAATTATAGCTTCTACATGAGCTACCGATTGCCTTATATTGAGCACATCAACTACCATTTTTTCCTTACCCCTAATGTATTTGGTTTCAAAATCAAAATTGTTGATCAAGGTTATCCATATTTCCTGCGTAGGTTTCAACTTGGGATGATCAAACAAATACCTCATCCTTCCATGAGCTAACATTAATACAAATTTCCTCCAAAGGAGGTAATACCTCCACATATTCAATGCGTGAACTATCACTGCCAATTTTAAATCATGGGGAACATAATTTTTCTCATGCTTGTTTAGCTTTCTAGATTCATAGTAGATCACTTTCCCTTCTTGCATAAGGACTACACCAAGCCCTTCCTTGCAACATCAATGCACACAACAAAATATTAATCTGGATCTTCTATCCTTAGTATCAGTGCGTGTGTGAGCAAGTATTTCAATTTCTCAAAGATGGCTTGAAATTCTAGTGTCCACGGGAACTTATTTCCTTTATTTTATAGTGTTTTAATCAGATGCCCAATATTTGTGAAATTTAAAAGGAAGTAATAACTAGCCAATCCCATAAAGGATATTACATCTGTCGCATTCTATGAATAAAGCCACTCCAAAATGGCTTTAATATTCTCTGGATGTATTGTTTCTCCTTCTTTAGAGAAAATATGTCCCAAATACTACAACTATGACTGGAAAAATTCACACTTGTTGAGTTTTTCATAGAGATTGTGCTCTCTCAGCATTTTCAACACAACTGATAAATGTTTTTCATGCTCCTCCTTGGTTTTTGAAGAGACCAAGATGTCATCAACAAAATCCAATACAAACTTATCCAAATATGGACTAAGCATAGTATTCATTAAACACATGAATGTTGTTGGGGCGTTTATGAGCCTAAATGACACAACTATGAATTCACAGTGTTTGTACCTAGTTCTAGACATTGTTTTATGAATATATTCATTATTGATGTGTATTTGATGGTACCCAAACATCAAACCAATATTTTATAAGACTACAACCCCTCTAAGTTGATCAAACAAATCATCAATCCTTGGTAGAGTATGTTTGTTCTTGATTATGGCATCAATGTTCCATCTTTCTTCTTCATGAATAATACCATTTCTCCCTAGGGTGATACAATGGCCTTGATATAACCTTTGTCCAACATTTTTTTTAGTTGTGGCTTCATCTCTACTATTTCTAGTGTACTCATTCGATGTAGATCTTTGGATATAGGAGTTGATCCCAATAACAACTCAATTTAAAAATCAGTTTCCCTCCATGGCAACAGTCTCGAGATTTCTTCAGGGAACATATCACTAAAATGTTTTATGTTTAGGTGCACTTCCACTCTGTCATTATCAACCTCAAATTCACAAGTCACTTAAACAAAAATACACATCCCTTTATGTCGTACATTTTCAAGTGCAGTGTGATGATTTTTCTGACTATCATTAGCTTGATCTTCCCTTGAAGTATCATTATTTCCCTGTTTTCATTAAGGCATTCAATTGAATTGATGAAGCAACTGACTCTTTTCTTGTGCCTTTCCATCCAGTCCATGTTGATTAATATGTCATATGATCCTCATGGTAGCAAGTTCAAGTCAATTGTCATGGGAATATTATCCATTACAATTGGACATGACTTTAGAACATGCTCAACTCACTTGTGAGTCCTGGCAGCTAGTTGAACCTATTGATCAGTGTTGTCATTGATGTCAACCCAAGCAACACCAGGGGCTATCCCGATCTTGCATTGGTATTTTGACTTGAAAACTCATTCTATTCTCAATCAAGGATCTTCTAAATCGATTCTACTCGTTGAGATGTTTCCGTTGATATATGGAATGCCATGTAGTTCTTCATAGTTTGAGAGATATTTGTGTTTGAAGTTAGGAACCCCAGTTAGTGGGCTAAACCCCCGGGGGGTTGTGGCATGGCACTCAACATTGGTTGTGGTCATTAAATAGTCAGTAATTAATAATTTTGTTATCCTCCTAAAATCCCTCTAACGTTCACTTTTTGAGGACCCTCTCAACTCAAGACATTTCTATAAATAGTGACCCTCATATCCTCCTCTAGCAAGCACTTTTCAACAAACTAGCTTGTGAGAAGATATTTGTAATTTTTCAGCCCTCATGAGCTTCTAACGCATGATCAGTTTCAAGGAGTTTAAGGTTTTGTTGAGGTCTAGTTAGGGCACAAAATTATGATCAATTTTGAAGCATGTTTAAAGCCTTGGATTCTAGGATTTCGCTACTTCAAATAGGTCATCGCGGAATTTTCTCTATAATTTTTTTTTTCTACAAAGATACGAAGCTGAAATTAAAACCCATTTGAGCTGAAAGCTTGATGAACCTTGCAACAAAATTTTAGATCTTGCTTCGCTATATTTCGGAGATATGATCTGAGGAAGATAGGGTTTTCGCAGGATCCTGAATTCCATGTCAAACAGGTGACCTTGGGAAAATCGTCATAACTTTCTCTCTGGGCATTGGATTCAAATTTCATAAATAGTGATAGAAATAGGACAGACTGTAGATTGTTGAGTATCATTTTGAGTGTCGAAAGTCAAAACACTGACACGTGGCACTTTGTACAAGTTCTGTCTACTGAACAATTCTTAAATTAGGCCATCGTGGGAGATTGGGCATAACTCTTTCTTGAAGAATCCAATATTGATCATACATGTGGGGTTGGAAATAGGACTAATAGGGCTACAATAGGGAGAAAATTCAGACATTGGAGATCCAAAATTACATAGATACAACAGGTTCAATATCAAGCTCCTAGAAGGAAAGAAAAATTATGCATTCAAGGATCACTGCAGTAAGGACCACACATCAACATTCAAGGGTAAGTATGCTACAAAAAGGTATGTATGATTAGTGTTTGCATTTGAATTTTGAGTATCATCTCTGACATGTGTTTTTGCAGGACAACATAAGTATCTTGTTTTGAATTTTTTTGGGTCTTACTTGTTATTGCATGTGTAGGAAGGATGACACTTTAGAACAAATCAGACACATATTAGAAGGACATGTAGTGCCAAAGTACCATGACTTGAAGCAAGAAAAAAAGTAACTTAGTAAGATGAAAGTCATCCAAGAAATAATGTCGAGTCAAGTGTCAAGTCTTGTCAAAAATCCAATGTTGTAAAAGAGTCATCATTGTAAATTTGTAAAAGAGTCATTATTGTAAAAGAGTCAATCTGCCTAGACTCGAAGAGGCATTGTTGGGAGGTATAGGAGTCATATTTGGGATGATGTCATGGTTGGGTTGCAGGTCATAGTGTGATTGGGTGTTCGGTCAAGTACAAGAAAATCATTGTAAATTGTATTGTGGATCATTTGTCCCTGGTACAGGAATCCACACTCTTGTCTCACTTCTAGTCATTATAGGGTGGCACGGAGGTGCTAGGAAGGTGCATGAATTCACCTATAGGTTGGAGCCTATGAACACTTCAAGGTGGTGGGTTTGTCTAGGATGTTGGGGCATCCATTCAGTTGACTACTCAAGAAACCAGGGTCTTGGGGCTTCCTTTAGTGGGAGCTGGAGAAGAATTATTTTCTTGAATTCTAGTAAGTTGTAACTTTCATTTCATTTGGGCCTAAAGATTAAAGAATTTATTAGAAAATCGGTCGGTGCTTTTTGACCCAGAGGGGGTTTTCCACCTAAAATACTTCTACCTATTGTTTATTTTTGTTTACTATTGTTACTGGATCAACATTAATAATAATTGAAGATTAACTAATGCTTTGAAAAGATTTAAAAGTGCTCATTTCTATGGAGTATTGATTCACACCCCCCCCCCCCCCACCTGACAACATTTCCAACAATTGGAATCAGAGCTTGGTTCCTTCAATAGGAGTCTAACAACTGGAAGGAGATCATGGAATACACCAAGAATAGAGTTCCTTTATTCAATGGAAATAACTATGCACTTTGGAGTGGAATAATGCAGGTTCATTTGTTGGCACAAGGATACGAAGAATGGGAAATCATTGAAAAAGGCTTCACATCGACCCCAAATGAACAAGGTAATAAAAATATGGTATATGATGCAAAGGCTAAAGATCTTATTATCAGTGGACTTATCAAATCTGTCGATATTAAGGTATTGAGTTTCAAAACTGCTAAAGACGTATGGGGCAAGCTTGAGAATATACATGCAGGTGACTCATAGGTGAAAGAAGCAAAGATTCAAATTTTAAGGGAAAAAATTGAACAACTCATAATAAAGGAAGATGAAGATATCGATGCATAATTTCAGTGTGTTTATGAAGCAACAAATACATTGGAATGTTTGGGAGAACCTGTCGACACAAAAATTGTTGTCTGAAAGATCCTCAGAACCTTGCCAGCAAGATTCAACCCAAAGGTATTTGTCTTGGAAGAGAGATCAAATCTGACCAATATCAACATAGATGAATTGCATGGAATTCTTACAGCATATGAAATGAGGATTGAAGAAGAGGATGGCACATCTCACTTAGAAACAACATTTTCCACATCCAAGAAGACTAGTGAGGACAAGCAGACTCTGAAAGCAAAAACTTGTAGTTGTAAGGATGAAGAAAGGAAGAAGATGAAGACTTTTCAGATAAAGAATTTACCTACTTCACGCAGAAAATGAGAACAGGTACGGGAAAATTCAAAGGTAAACTTCCATTAATATGTTTTGATTGCGGTGAGATTGGGCATTTTGCAGCCAAGTGTCCCCACAAAAATGAGGTTGTTATGAAGGGAAAGAAAGGTCCTAGGAAGTACAGCAAGCAAGGCAAGAAGAAATGGTTTAAGAAGAGTTTCTTCTCCAAAGAAGATAGCTCCTTATCGGATGAAGACAACGATAACAAAGAAGAAATCAACAAAAGAGTATTGTTTACGGCCAAGCACAATAAGCAAGAGGCATCTGACGAAGCAGGAGAAGAAGAGATGCCTGAGGTTGAATTTCAAAACAAAGTGATCAGGGTTATCAAAGAGCTCAAGGCCGAGAAGAATCACGTCAACACTCTTGAAGACGAATTAAAGACAGAAAGGGAATAGGTCCTAAATCTTAAAATCAAGGTTTAAGAATACAAATGAATTGAAGAATCGCTTAAGAAAGAATTAAAGGAAATAAACAAGGAAAGAGAAGCATTGGAAGCTGAAATAGTCTCTCTATGAAAGGAATGAAAAAATGGAAAAACTCTTCAAACCCACGCCAACATCTCAAAGGCATTTGAAGAATTCATTAGAAATCAGCGATCATGCAGTGACAAGAGTGGCCTTGGTTACAAAGAAAAATCTGAAAAGGAGTCAAGTCCTTCTATGACAACAAAAGAAGATGGATATGCAAAATCTACCAAGTAGGTAGATCTCTCAGCTAAATAAAGAGATCAAGACTCATAGGAATAACTATGGAAAACAATTCCTCAAAGAATATTTCCTCCCAGATCATTGTTATTCATGTGGAAGGTTTGCACATAAAGTTGTAGAATGCCGCATGTATGTTTGGAATGAATATAGTTCCAAGAGATCTTTCAGAAACGGATATTCCAAAACTCAGCAGAATATCAATATAATTGAGCATTTGAGAGATGATGTTGAGTGTTACAAATGAAACAATTTTGGACATCTGGCTTAACATTGCAGACTTGGAAGCTCTTCAAAGGAATTCTTGCAAAATCAAAATGAACAAGTATGGAAAAAGAAGACTGAAAAATGTGTTATCGCTCTAAAGTCTCAAAGCAATAGAAATGTTTGATATGTTGACAGTGGTTTCTCAAAGCATATGCCAGGAGATAAAAATAATTTCATATCCTTGATGGAAAATAAGGATGGAACAATGTCTTTTGGAAATGACGAGTCTTCAAATGTCCTAGGAGAAGGTACGGTCACACTTGGAAGCAAGGATGCATTAGCAAAGGATGTGATGCTGGTTGAAAAATATGAATCACAACCTACTCAGTGTTGCACAGATGTGTGATCAAGGACACACGATGCTATTCAACTCTAAGAAATGTGAAATTAGGATAGGAAAAATTGGAAAAATTGTGGCTATAACAAGCAGAGCTCCAAATGACATATACATTTTGGAAGAAACGCCTAAAGGGTGGCTTTTTCAAAAGAAGATGAAAGTTTTTTATGGCACAAATGAATGGGACATATAAATTTTGACAATTTGGTCAAGATCAGCAAAAAAGAAGCAGTAAGAGAAATGCCTAAAATTTCAAAACCAACCAATACGATATGTGAATCTTGTCGACACCGGAAATAGACAAAAGTTGAGTTCAAGACAAAGGAACACTCTGTGTCACATCCATTAGAATTAATACATGTTGATCTATATGGTCCTATGAGAAAAAAAGATTTAGATGGTGAATTATACTATATGCTAATGATAAATGATTACACTAGAATGATAGTCGTTAGTTTCTTAAATAAAAAAATCCGAGCCATTCGAATGTTTCAAAATCTACAAGGAATTGGTCGAAAATGAAACCAATCTAAATATAAAATGTCTGAGATCAGATAATGGTAGAGAATTCACGTCTAAAGCATTTCAGTAATACTGTGACGAAAATGGAATAAAAAGGCAATTCTTAACAGCCAGAACACCACAGCAGAATGGTGTTGTTGAAAGAAAAAACATAATCGTACAGGAAATGGCTAGAATAATGTTAAATGACTCAAAATTAGATGATATATTATGGATTCAAGCAATCAATACAGTCGTATTCATTATAAACAGAAATATGCTCAGGAACAATTGTAACATGACTTTGTACGAACTATGGAAGGGAAGATCGGCTAACGTCAAATACTTCAAAATATTTGGGGTTGGAAATAATACTGAGACGAGGGTGAATCAGTATTATCAGATCAATAATTTTTCATTTCCCAACCAGGTTTATATACGCTACTTCTGTGAAGTGAACTAGCGTGTACACACTATTGTGATTGGTGAAACCAGTGTATACCCAGAGAACTTGTGATTTAGTTAATTTATCATGCGTTGATCTATAACCAGTGCACTAGTAACTTATTAAACAGTGCAGAGAAAAACAAAATAAACCATCACACATAAGCAACTCACATGGACACCAAGATTTTAGGTGGAAACCCAATGTGGGTGAAAACGAACTGCAATTGTCGTCTCTGTCTTCTTTTAATAACAATAAAATATGTTTATAATCTTGTACTGGTGCAGACTCATACCAGTACGCAAGCACCCACCTGCAAAAGGCTACAACCTTATCTTGTTTTCCAGCTTCTACTGGAAGGGAGCTACAACCCCCTTGCTCTTGTACTAGCCAATGTGTTTACTAGTACGTAGGCGCCGGCCTACAAAAGGCTATGACCTTCTCTCTTCCTCCAAGGACCATGTTTCATAAATTTTCAGACTAGATGCTCTTGGTACACAATAATACACATGAAGGCCTCGTTTCATCAAATTTTCATACTTGACCCATCAGAAACTTTGAAATTCAAATTGCATCAACCAAGAATCAATTAAACTGAACAATCATATCACTATCACCAAAACACTGTGCTGAACCTAGAAACCTGCATCATCATTCAAAACCACCTGAAACCTCAAAAATCATGCATCAGAGTGTATACGCTACTTTACTAAACCCAACCTGCATGTATACACTACTTCCTTTAATCAAATCTACATATACCTTCAAAACAACTGAAACATAAAATTTCTTAATCAAGTTTGTACCAACCAGCAATATACTGAACATCTATAGTCAATTTACAGAGCTTTACACAGGTAGTAGCAGCGATCACCATTCTCACTTATACAATCAATCAATCAAATATCAAACTCCTTATTCATTCAGTTTTACATTCAAATCTAAGAAGACTTCATTGGCAGACAGCAGTAAAACAATAGAACTGATAAGCTAAATCAGTCAGATCTGAAGAATAGGATTTTCTTCTATATACGCTACTTGGAAGAGTAGAACCTGCATGTACACATGCTTTTACCAAGATGAACTAGCGTATAGATCTACAAATATTAACTCATGACATCGTTGTTATTCTGGATTTCAGACAAACCCATATCATGACATTAAAGAATAAAACAGGTGTACACAATCAGATCTGGCCTAACCAATATCAGATCATTCAATGATAAGTCATTTCAAGTCTCATGATCCTAATCCAACATTAAATTCAAGGTGCATACAATATTTCAGATCAAATCACCAACATAGCCCCTGCAACATAAAATATACTTCATATAGAAGTATTCCTTAGAAACCCTTTTCACTTGCACACCTTGGCCTAATGATCTTCTCCTCCTTATTTAGTTTTTGGCCTTTCTCAATACCTCGGACCAAAACCACTTAGGACCCGTGGTATTCTTGGGCAGGATCAAATATTCGTTAATCCACTCAATATTGTGGGCTAATACCATGTTATTGACCCCTGGTATTCTCTACTCTTGAAATTCCTTAATTTTCCAACCTGTATGTGCTTTTCCTCTTGTAGGAGTGTATGTATATGTACACGCGCTTTTTGTTCTATGGACCTGCGTGTATACGTTTTTTTGACTAAGTGGACCTGTGTATACGTTGTTTTGACTAAGTGGACCTGTGTATACATCTTAAACTACTTTTCATCATCCTTTACCTTCAACTTCTTCATTCTGATTAGTAGACTTTAGTTCCATCGTCTTGTTCTTCTGTACCAATGCCCTGTTACATCTGAATGGAGCTATTACACTGTGGATTGCCTTTCATCAAAACTGAACTAACATGTGAGTGAGCTGCCATCAAGGACAACACTTGTATCATAATGCCAACATTTGGAAGTAAATTCTACATGAAGAGAGAAGACCAAAAATTGGGCAAGTTCAATTCTCGTGTTGACAAAGGAGTTTTCATTGGTTATTCATGCAAAGAAAGGCTTATAGATGCTACAATTGAGGCGAAAACAAATAGTTGAAAACATAAATGTTACTTTTGACAAAGATTGTGTTCTAAAGGATAACGATGAGATCGTCTCTGAGGGGCTTGAGGTAGAATTTGTGAAGGATGAAGAAGAAGCTCCAGAACAAGACCAATTAAATAAGGAAACAACAATAAACCAAGAGGAAATAAGAAATGATCAGCAGGATGTACAAGAAACTTCTCCAAAAGTTTTAAAAGAATGGTTTCAAAAGAATCATCCATCAAATCAAATCATCAGCAACATAAATGAAGGAAACAGAACCAGAATAAGTCAACAGCTTCGTTCATCACAGCAATCCCACCTTCCTCTTTTAGTAACTTTTGAGCCTAGCAATTTTGAGGAAGCTAGTCAAGATAAACATTGGGTTGCAGTTATGAATGAAGAACTGGATCAAATTGAGAAGAACGACACTTGGGAATTGGTTCCATGACTAAAGGATAAAAATGTTATTGGAACTAAATGGGTCTTCATTAACAAATTGAATGGGGACAGATAGGTTACCAGGAATAAGGCAATATGAGTCTACAAAGGATATGCACAAGTAGAAGGAATTGATTTTGAAGAAACATTTGCTCCCATTGCCATAATTGAATCTATCGGGATGTTTCTCGCTTATGCATGCTCGAGAAAAATCAAGGTGTACCAAATGGATGTTAAGTCAGCCTTTCTAAATGGTGAATTGGAAGCAGAAGTTTACATTGAACAACCCGAAGGTTTTCTGCTCTCTAACAAGGAAGACTACATCTGCAGATTAAATAAGGCACTATATGGTCTCAAACAAGCTCCTAGAGCTTGGTATGCTCATCTTGAAGGATATCTACATCAACCAGGATTCAAAAAATGAAGCATTGCCAATAATATCTATGTCGAAGTGCATCAATATAACCTAACAATTATCGAGGTATATGTGGATGATATAATATTTGGAAGCAACGATAACAGATTAAGTAAAAACTTTGACACAAATATGCAAAGTGAGTTTGAAATGTCTCTACTTGGCGAGCTGACATACTTTTTAGGGCTTTAGATATCTTAGCAAGATAAAGGACTATTTATATATCAAACCAAGTACATCAAGGAAATGCTCAAGAAATTCAAGATGGAAGATTGCAAGCCTCTCCTTACCCCAATGGTAACAAGTTGCAAGTTAAGTTTAGAATATTCGTCAAAGGATGTGGACCAGAGGTTGTACAGATCTATGATTGGCAGTCGTATATATGTGACAACTTCTAGCCAGACGTAATGCAGGCAATTGGCCAAGTAGAAAGACTCCAATAAGCACCAAAAGAATCTCATATTATTGACGTCAAAAGAATTCTTCGATATCTTAAGGGCACATCAGAATATGGTTTATGGTATCCCAAAGTAAATGATCTAGTTATCCATGCTTATACAGATGCAGATTGGGCGGGAAGTGTTGATGATCGAAAGAGTACCAGTGGAGCAACATTCTATCTAGGTGGTTGCTTTGTTTCATGGTTAAGTAAAAGGCAGTCTTCAATCTCATTATCTACATTAGAAGCAGAATATATCACGGCATCAGCTTGTTGTACTCAAGTTCTATGGATGAAGCAAACTTTGGAAGATATTCAAGTCAAGTTTAATGAGCCTATTCCCATCTTCTGCGATAATGCTAGTGCCATCAGTATCTCCAAGAATCCTATGATGCATTCCAAAACAAAGCACATTCCAATCAAATATCATTTCATTAGAGAGCAGGTCGCTAAAAAGAATATCAAGCTTGGATATGTTATCGCAAAGGAACAAATTGCTGACATCTTTACCAAACCATTACCTCATGAAGCATTTGAGTATCTTCGCCAAAAACTTGGGATTCTCCCAAGTTCTCGTTAGACTCTTTCTCTTATCTAACTAAGTAGAAAGAGGGAGTGGAGGTATGTAGAGGCCCGCAGGATGACAGTTTTTTAGGGGGAGTTACACTTTTCCATTGATGGCAAAGGGGGAGAGAAGGTTGTAGGAAGATGTGTCATGATCACAGCGGGGGTACTTGTGTTGCCATCAATTCCAAACGGGAAGATTGTTGATCAGTGGTTGTCATTGATGTCAACCCAAGCAGCACCAAGGGCTACCCCGATCTTACATGGGAATTTTGACTTGACAAGTCATTCTATTATGAGTCAAGGATCTCTAGATGGATTCTACTCATCGAGATGTTTTTGTTGATATATGGCACGCCACATAGTTATTCATAGTTTGAGAGATATTCATGTTTGAAGTTAGTAACCTCAGTTAGTGGGCTAAAACCCCAGGGGGTTGTGGCATGGAACTTATCATTGGTTGTGGTCATTGAATAGTAAATAATTAATAATATTTTATGCTCCTAAAATCCCTCCAACGTTCACTTGTTGAGGACCCTCTCAACACAAGACATTTCTATAAATAGTGACCCTTCTATCCTCCTCTAGAAAGAACTTTTCAATGAACTATCTTGTGAGAAGACCTATATAATTTTTCGGCCCTCATGAGATTCGAATGTATGATCTATTGTAGGGAGTTAAATTTTTTTTTAGGTCTAGTTAGGGCACAAAATTATGATCAATTTTGAAGGTCTGTTTTGAAGCAAGTTTAGAGCCTTCGATTCTAGGATTGCGCTGCTTCAAACAAGTCATCGTAGCATTTTCCCTATAATTTTTTTATACAAAGCTTAAGAAGATGAAATTAAAACCCATTTGAGTAAAAATCTTGATGAACCTCGTGACCAAATTTAACATCTTGGTTCACTATATTTTCAGAGATATGATCTGAGGAAGTTAGGGTTTTTGTAGGCTCCCGAATTCCATGTCAAACAGGTGACCTAGGGAAAATTGCCATAACTTTCTGTCTCAGAATTGGATTCAAATTTTGTAAATAGTGGCAAAACAAGGAGAGAGTGTATTTTGTTTGGTATCATTTTCAAGGCCGAAGATCAAAACTGTAACACGTGGCACTTCGTACAAGTTCGCTCTACTGAACTAGTCTATAATCAGGTCTTCATGGGAGATTGGGAATAAATATTTCTTGAAGAATCTAATCTCGATCGGACTTGTGGGATTGGAAAGAGGACTCATAGGGATACCACAGGACAAAATTCCAGACCTTGCAAATCCAAAATTACATAGATACAACATATTCAATATCGAGCTCGTAGAAGTCAAGGGTAAGTCTACTACAACAAGGTATGTATGATTAGTGTTTGCATTTGAATTTTGAGTATCATCTCTGACATATGTTTTCTCAGGACAACATAAGTATATTTTTTTGTATTTGTTTGGGTCTTGCTTGTTAACGCATGTGCAGGAAGGATGAAACTTTAGAACAACTTGGACACATACTAGAAGGATATGTAGTGCCAAAGTATCATTACTTGAAGCAAGCACAACATTATCTTAGCAAGATGCATGTGATCCAAGAAGCAAATTCGAGTCAAGTGTCAGGTCTTGTCAAAAATGAAGTGTTGTAAAAGAGTCATCATTGTAAATTTGTAAATGAGTGATTATTGTAAAAGAGTCAATCTGCCTAGAGTCGAAGAGGCATTGTTGGGAGGTATAGGAGTCATTGTTGGGATGATGTCATGGTTGGGTTGCAAGTCATAGTGTTATTGGGTGTTCGGTCAAGTACAATAAAATCATTGTAAATCATATTATATCATGGATCATTATCCCTGATACGGGATTCCATACTCTTGTCTCACTTCTGATCATTATAGGGTGGCAAGGAGGTGCTAGGTAGGTGCATGAAGTCACCTACAAGTTGTGAGATTGTGAACACTTCAAGGTGGTAGGTTGGTCTAGGTTGTTGGGACATCTATTCAGTTAACTACTAAAGAAACCAGGGTGTTGGGGCGTCCTTCCAGTGGGAGTTGGAGAAGAATTATTTTCTAGAATTCTAGGAAGTTGTAACTTTCATTTCAGTTGGGGCTAAAGATTAAAGAATTTATTAGAAAAGCGTTTGGTGGTTTTTGACCCGGAGGGGGTTTTCCACCTAAAATTATTGTGCCTATTGTGTTCTTTTTTTACTGTTGTTACTGGATCAACATTAATAATAATTGAAGATTAACTAATGCTCTGAAAAGATTTAAAAGTGCTAATTGCTAAGTAATAGTGATTCACCCCCCAGTATTTCCAACAATTGGAATCAGAGCTTGGTTCCTTCAATAACAATCTAACAACTGGAAGGAGATCATGGAATACACCAAGAATAGAGTTCCTTTATTTAATGGAAATTACTATGCACTTTGGAGTGGAAGAATCCATGTTCATTTGCTGGCACAAGGATATGAAGTATGGGAAATCGTTGAAAAAGGCTTCACATGGACCCCGGATGAACAAAGTAAGAAAAATATGGTATATGATGCAAAGGCTAAAGAGCTTAGTATCAATGGGTTTATCAAATTTGTCTATCTTAAGTTATTGAGTTGCAAAACTACTAAAGAGGTATGGGGCAAGCTTGAGAATATATATGCAGGTGACTCACATGTGAAAGAAGCAAAGCTTCAAATTTTCAGGGAAAAATTTGAGCAACTTGGAATGTAGGAAGATGAAGATGTTGATGAATACTTTCAGTGTGTTGATGAAACAACAAATACATTGGAAGATTTGGGAGAACCTGTCAACACAAAATTTGTTGTCTGAAAGATCCTCGGAACCGTACCAGGAAGATTCAACCCAAAGGTATCTCTCTTGGAAGATAGATTGAATCTGACCAATCTCAGCATAGATGAATTGCATGCAATTCTTACGACATATGAAATGAGGATTCAAGAAGAGGATGGCACATCTCACTTAGAAGCAACATTTTCGCATCCAAGAAGACTAGTAAGGACAAGCAGATTCTAAATGAAAAAACTTGTAGTTGTAAGGATTAAGAAAAGGAAGAAGAATTTCCAGATAAATAATTTTCATACTTCACGTGGAAAATGAGAACAAGAATGGGAAAATTCAAAGGTAAACATCCATTAATATGTTTTGATTTTGGTGATGTTGGGCATTTTACAGCCAAGTGTCCTCACAAAAATGAGGTTGTTATGAAGGGAAATAAAGGTCCTAGGAAGTACAGCAAGCAAGGCAAGAATAAATGGTTTAAGAAGAATTTCTTCTCCAAAGAAGATAGCTCCTCATGTAATGAACACCGTGATAACGAAGAAGAAATCAACAAAGGAGTATTTTTTATGACCAAGCATAATAAGCAAGAGGCATCTAACAAAAAAGGAGAAGAAGAGATGACTGAGGTTGAATTTCAAAACAAAGTGATCATGGTTATCAAAGAGCTCAAGGTCGAGAAGAAGCATGTCAATACTCTTGAAGACGAATTAAAGACAGAAAGGGAATAGGTCCAAAATCTTAAAATCAAGGTTAAGAATACAAGTGAATTGAAGAATCACTCAGGAAAGCAATAAGAAAATAGAGGCATTGGAAATAGTCTCTCTACGAAAGGAATTAAAAAATGGAAAATCTCTTCAAAAATATGCCAACATCTCAAAGGCATAGGAAGAACTCATCAACAATCAGTGATCATGCAGTGACAAGAGTGGCCTTGGTTCCAAAGAAAAGTCTGAAAAGGATTCAACTCCTTCTATGACAACAAAAGAAGATGGATATGAAAAATCTACTAAGCAGGTAGATATATCAGCTAAATAAAGAGATCAAGGCTCGGAGGAAGAACCATGGAAAACAATTCCTCCAAGAAGATTCCTCCCAGGTATCTAACTATCTTTTATGGTCATTGTTATTCATGTGGAAGGTTTGGACATAGAATTGTAGAATGTCACATGTATGTTTGGAATGAATATAGCTCCATGAGATATTTCAGAAATGGATATTCCATAACTCAACAGAATATCAACAAATTTTATCATTTGAGAGATGATGTCAAATGTTACAAATGTAGAAATTTTGGACATCTGGCTAAAGATTGCAGACTTGGAAGCTCTTCAAAGGAATTCTCACAAACTCATAATGAACAAGTATGGAAAAAGAAGACTGAAAAATATGTTATCGCTCTCTAGGCTTAAAACATCAGAAGTATTTGGTATGTTGACAGTGGTTGCTCAATGCATATGACTGGAGATAAAAATAAGTTCATATCCTTGAAGGAAAAGAAGGATGGAACAGTGTCTTTTGGAAATGACGGGTCTTCAAATGTCATAGGAGTAGGTACCGTCACACTAGGAAGCAAGTATGAATTAGCAAAGGATGTGTTGTTGGTTGAAAATATTAATCATAATATGCTCAGTGTTGTATAGATCTATGATCAAGGAAACATGATGTTATTCAACTCTAAGAAATGTGAAATCAGGAAAGGCAAATTTGGGAAAATTGTGGCTACAACAAGCAAAGCTCTAAATGACATATACATTTTGGATGAAACACCTAAAGGGTGCTTTTTGTCAAAATAAGAAGAAAATTTCTTATGGAACAAACGAATGGGACATATAAATTTCGAAAATTTGGTTAAAATCAACAAAAAGGAAGTAGTAAGAGATTTAATGCCTAAAATTTCAAAACCTACCAATATGATATGTGAATCTTGTCGGCACAGAAAATAGACAAAATTTGAGTTTAAGACAAAGGAACACTTTGCATCACATCCATTGGAATTAATACATGATCATCTATGTGGTCCTATGAGAAAAAAAGGTTTAGATAGTGAATTATACTTCATGCTAATGATAGATGATTACCCGAGAATGACATCCGACAGTTTCTTAAATAAAAAATCTGAGGCATTCAAATGTTTCAAAATCTACAAGGAATTTATCGAAAATGAAATTGATTTCAAGATAAAATGTCTGAGATTAGATAATGGCAGATAATTCACGTCCAAACCATTTCAGCAATACTATGACAAAAATGGAATAAAAAAGCAATTCTCAACAGCCATAACACCAAAATGGAATGGAATTGTTGAAAGAAAAAATAGAACCATACATGAAATGGCTAGAACAATGTTAAATGACTCAAAATTGGATGATAAATTATGGGTTCAAGCAATAGATACAGCCTTTTTAATTATAAGCATAGGTCTTCTCAGGAACAATTGGAACATCACTCCATACGAACTATGGAAGGGAAGACTGGCTAACATCAAATAATCCAAAATATTTGGAAGTAAATGCTACATCAAAATAGAAGACCAAAAATTGGGCAAGTACGATTCCCGTGTTGACAAAGGTATTTTCATTGGTTATTCATGCAAAATAAAGGCTTATAGATGCTAAAATTTGAGGCGAAAACAAATTGAAATCATAAATGTTACTTTCGACGAAGACTATGTTCTAAAGGATAACAATGAGATTGTCTTTGAGGGGCTTGAGGTAGAATCTGTGAAGGATGAAGAAGAAGCTCCATAACAAGACCAATCAAATAAGGAAACAACAGTCAACCAAGAGGAACTAAGAAATGATCACCAGGATGTACAAGAAACTTCTCCAAAAGTTTTAAAAGAATGGTGTCAAAAGAATCATATGTCAAATCAAATCATCGACAACATAAATGAAGGAATTAGAACTAGAAGAAGTCGATAGCTTCGTTCATCATAGCAAGCCCACCTTGCTCTAGCAATTTTGAGGAAGCTAGTCAAGATGAACATTGGGTAGCAACTATGAATGACGAACTCGTTCAAATTAAGAAGAACGACACTTGGGAATTGGTTCCATTACCAAAGGATAAAAATGTTATTGGAACTAAATGGGTCTTTAGAAACAAATTGAATGAGGATAGACAGGTTACCAGGAATAAGGCGAGATTAGTCTACAAAGGATATGCACAAGTAGAAGGAATAGGTTTTGAAGAAACATTTTCTCCCATTGCCAGAATGGAATCTATCACGATGTTTCTCACTTATGCATGCTCGAGAAAAATCAAGGAGTACCAAATGGATGTTAAGTCAACCTTTCTAAATGGTGAATTGGAAGAAGAAGTTTACATTGAACAACCTGAAGGTTTTCTGCTTTCTAACAAGGAAAACTACATTTGCATATTAAAGAAGGCACTATAAGGTCTCAAACAAGCTCCTAGATCTTGGTATGCTTATCTTGATGGATATCTACATCAACAAGGATTCAAAAAAGGAAGCACTGACAACAATCTCTATGTGAAAGTGGATCAAGATAACCTAACAATTATTGAGGTATATGTTGATGATATAATATTTGGAAGCAATGAAAACAAATTAATTAAAAAATTTGCCACAATGATGCAAAGTGAGTTTGAAATGTCTCTACTTGGCGAGCTGACATACTTTTTAGGGCTTCAGATATCTCAGCAGGATAAAGGAATATATATATATATATATATATTATATATATTATATATATATTATATATATATAATATTATATATATATATTATATATATATATATATTATATCTATATATATGTTATGTATGTATGTATGTATGTATGTATGTATGTATGTATGTATGTATGTATGTATGTATGTATGTATGTATGTATGTATGTATGTATGTATGTATGTATGTATCAAACCAAGTACATCAAGGAAATGCTCAAGAAATTTAAGATGGAAGATTACAAGCATGTCCTTACCCAACGGTAATAGGTTGCAAGTAAGTTTAGAAGATTGGTTAAAGGATGTGGACCATAGGTTGTATAGATCTATGATTTCAAATATTCTATATGTGACAACTTCTCATCTAGATTTAATTCAAGAAGTTGGACAAGTAGAAAGATTCCAAGCAACACAGAAAGAATCTCATATTATTTCCATCAAAAGAATTCTTCGATATCTTAAGGGCACAATAGAATATGGTTTATGGTATCCCAAAGGAAATGATCTAGTTATCCAAGCTTATACAAATGCAGATTAGGCAAGAATTGTTGATGATCTAAAGAGTACCAGTGGAGCAACATTCTATCTAGGTGGTTGCCTTGCTTCATGGTTAAGTAAAAAGGAGTCTTCAATCTCGTTATCCACAGTGGAAGTATAATATATCGCGGAAGCATCTTGTTGTACTCAAGTTCTTTAGATGAAGCAAACTTTGCAAGATCTTCAAGTCAAGTTTGATGATCATATTCCCAACTTCTGCGATAACACTAGTGCCATCAGTATCTCCAAGAATCTTGTGATGCATTCCAAAACAAAGCACATTCCGATCAAATATCATTTCATTAGAGATTAGGTCGCTAAAAAGAATATCAAGCTTAAATATGTTGGCATAAAGGAACAAATTTTTGACATCTTTACCAAACCATTACTCGTGAAACATTTGAGTATCTTCCACAAAATCTTGGGATTCTCCCAAGTTTTCATTAGAATCTTTCTCTTATCTAAGTAGAAAGGGGGAGTGGAGGTGTGTACAGGTCCAAGAGATGAGAGTTTTTCATGGGGAGTTACCCTTTTCCATTGATGACAAAGGGAGAGAGAAGGTTGTAGGAAGAGGTGTCATGATCATAGGGGGAATACTTGTGTTGCCATCAATGCCAAAGGGGGGGAATGTTGATCAATGGTTGTCATTGATGTCAACCCAAGCAGCACCAAGGGCTACCCTGATCTTGCATTGGAATTTTGACTTGGAAACTCCTTCTATTCTAAGTCAAGGATCTTCTAGATGTATTCTACTCGTTGAGATGTTTCCAATGATATATGGCACGCCACATAGTTCTTCATAGTTTGAGAGATATTAGTGTTTGAAGTTAGTAACCCCAATTAGTGGGCTAAAAACCCAGGGGGTTGTGGCATGGAACTTATCATTGGTTTTGGTCATTGAACAGTCAATAATTATTAATTTTGTATGCTCCTAAAATACCTCCAATGTTCACTTGTTGATAACTCTCTCAAATCAAGACATTTCTATAAATAGTGACCATCATATCCTCCTCTAGCAACCAATTTTCAACGAACTATCTTGTGAGAAGACCTCTATAATTTTTCGGCCTTCATGAGCTTATAATGTAGGATTTGTTGTAGGGATTTTAAGGTTTCATTGAGGTCTTGTTAGGGCACAAAATTATGATCAAGTTTGAAGGTATTTTTTGAAGCAAGTCTAGAGCCTTGGATTATAGGATTTCGTTGCTTCAAATAGGTCACTGTGGCATATTCACTATAAATTTTTTCTATGAAAATTTCAAAGCTGAAATCAAGACCCATTTGATCTAAAATATTGATGAACCTCATGACCAAATTTCATATTTTCGTTCACTATATTTTCATAGATATGATTTGAGGAAGTTAGGGTTTTTGCAGGCCCTTGAATTCCATGTCAAACAGGTGACCTTCAGAAAATCATCGTAGCTTTCTTTTCGAGCATTGGATTCAAATTTCGTAAATAGTCACAAAAATAGGACAGACTGTAGTTTGTTAGGTATCATTTTCAGGGCCAAAGGTTGAAATAGTGACACGTGGCACTTCGTACAAGTTCACTCTACTGAACTAGTCTATAATCAAGTCATTATGGGAGATTGGGAATAACTCTTTCTTGAATAATCCAATATCGATCAGACCTGTGGGGTTGGAAATAGGACTCAGAGGGCTACCATAGGACGAAATTTTAGAACTTGGAGATCTCCTAGAAGACAAGAAAAAGTATGCATTCAAGGATCACTACAGCAAGGACCACAAATCAATAGTTAAGGGTAAGTCTTCTACAGCAAGGTATGTATGATTAGTGTTTGCATTTGAATTTTGAGTATCATATCTAACATATGTTTTTCCAGGACAAAATCAATATATTATTCTTTATTTTTTTGGGTCTTGCTTGTTAATGCATGTGCGTGAAGGATGACACTTTAGAACAACTCGGACACATACTAGAAGGACATGCAGTGCCAAAGTACCATTACTTTAAGCAAGCACAACAATACCCGAGCAAGCTACAAGTGATCCAAGAAGCAATGTCAATTCAAATGTTAGCTCTTGTCAAAAAGCTAATGTTGTATTGTAAATTTGTAAAAGATTCATCATTGTAAACTTGTAAAAGAGGCAATCTGTCTAGAGTCAAAGAGGCATTATTGGGAGGTATAGGAGTCACTATTGGGATGATGTCATGGTTGGGTTGCAGGTCATAGTGTGATTGGGTGTTCGATCAAGTACAAGAAAATCATTGTAAATCATATTGTATCGTGGATCATTGTCCCTGATATAGGAGTCTGCACTCTTCTCTCACTTCTTATCATTATAGGGTAGCAGGGAGGTGCTAGGTAGGTGCATTACAAGTTGGAGCCTATGAACACTTCAGGGTGGTAGGTTGGTCTAGGATGTTGGGGCATCCATTCAGTTGACTACTGAAGAAACCATGGAATTGGGGCATCCTTCCAGTGGGAACTGGAGAAGAATGCTTTTCTAGAATTTTAGGAAGTTGTAACTTTAATTTTAGTTGGGGTTGAATATTAAAGAATTTATTAGAAAAGCATTGGGTAGTTTTTGACCCAGAGGGGGTTTTCCACCTAAACTTCTTGTGCCTATTGTGTTCTTTTGTTCACTGTTGTTAGTGGATAAATATTAATAATAATTGAAGATTAACTAATGCTCTGAAAATATTTAAAAGTGCTAATTTCTAAGGAATATTGATTCACCTCGACGCCCCCCCCCCCCCATCTCATTATTTCCAACAGAACCAACCATGAGTTCTTGTGTGTCGTCCTCTTCAACACACACTTCTCTACAACATATGGACTCAAATGACTAAAATTAGAACAAATTGAAATAAACTTGTTGTTGACCATACCTTCCATTTAGATCACTAAGTCTTGGTGATCTTCATGTCTATTGTCCAATGCTGCTTAAATGCATGGTATTCTCCAAGCTATGTCATTTACTATATATGCATCACGTAAATTGTCTTGGACATTTTCCCTATAGTTGTAGACAATCCCTCCATAAGTGCTCTTCCCCACATTTCCACCACTCTATGGGTTTTATTCCTCTCTTTTATACTTAGAGAACTAGTCTTGATTTGTAGTAGTGGGCTTTTGCTTGAACTTGCTTCTTGAAAAATAGGTGATTCTCACACTTCCACCTTGCTGGCATCCTATAGTTTTTTTCCATTTCCTTTAAATTTGGCCTTGTCCTTTTCTTTCCAATCATCCTTGTACTTAGAGTTGTGCTTGGATTGTTCGTAGTAGTACTTCAATTTCTTGACGGAATCCTCTAGACTTTTTTACTCATCAAACTCTATTATGTTCTTAAATTCTTGTGGCAACCCACTGCGATACCTTTGAATCTTTGGTTTTCCATCCTTGAGGCAGGGCACATACCTCAACAACTCCAAGAATCTGGTTGTATATTCATCAGCTGACAGTTGCCCTAGCTTGAGTTCTTTTGATGGTGTTAGAAATCCATCAACCAAGGGGGTCTCCTTGATGTGAAGTCCCAATTAGGCCTCACACCATTTAGATTAGAAGCCCCATCTGGACTATTGGCCCAGCTTCCATATATACTTGTAGATTTTCCTTGGCTACAAAGTTTGGCACAAGAGAGTAACACAGATATTTTCGAATCAGCGAGTGAGTATGCCTTGTGAAATGTTCAGATGCAGAAAGTATCAAGGTCCTTCTACCGAAAGGAAAGGGAAAAGTAGGCCCTCTAAAGAAAAGTAATAATACTAATCTAGAAAAGGCACACAAGCACATACATAATAATGAATCGTTGATCTACTAGTGAAATATTTCACAAGGAAGCAATGATTGTTAAAGCAATTACAACGCACCTTTAACAAGATAAGTACCAAAGCAACTGAAATCGTTCAATTTCCTTTGTACAAATGAAAACAACATATATCGCAAACATTCAAAGAACAGTCTTACAATATTCACGACATATGCATGAAGGTGTGTCAGATCAACGAGCTTTTGAATTAAGTAAAATTTCCAAAACAACTATATTCCTTTTCAATGCCTGGTAAGAGGAGCCAAGGTGAAAAGTCCTTTGTATGTAAAATGAGGGTGTATATATAACAAATGGGGTGATCATTCACCTTCCATGTGACTATTGGGCTACCCTCATGATTGTTTGACTTCTCTATCACCTTTTGATTCGAACATAACTTTTCACATTACATGGATGCCTCTTGGACTTTGACTTTACATTGCATTTTCCAATATAGAATTTGCATAATCCAAAAATAATGTGGCACATGATGACTTGTGACATGACATGACAATGATGACATGGAAATCTCAAGTCACTCTTTGTTGTTGCTTTGTCTTTAATAAGAGATGTGCAATGATTCATCTTCATGAGAGATGTGATTTGTTCTTCATATCCACCCTCCAAAGGGTTATGAATGAGATGAAGCCTTCATGTGGTCCTGATATTTGATCTTTTGTTGTAATTTGTGTTCCTTTGTCTTCTCACCTGATGATCATCTCATCCATTCAACTTCGTATGTGTCTTCTAGAATGTGCCCCTTCTCATTTTCCTCCATCATCATCCTATCATGATAAGATAAGGTACCTGCAACTAGAAACCATTCATGACAAGCCGACATCAGTTTGAAAACCCCTAACCTAACATATTTCATTAACTCACCTATTAGGGTTGGAACTTGTGACTAGTTGAGTGATTGGCTAAGGGATTGCGCAGTTCTAGAGGCCAAGGTCTGGGACTAAGGCTTGAGACTGCACAATGCGTAGTTCAGGATAGCCAGGTTCAAGAGAATGCGTATTTGAGTGGCTTAAGATCTCAAGGTTGGGTATTAAGGATTGAAGATTCCCACTGCGTAGTTATAGAAGGACTGAATCCAAAGCATTGCGTAGTTGAGGGAATCAAGGACTCATTCTGGAGGATTCAACCTTGAGTCTGCGCAAAGCACAGTTTTGGAGGCTTGGGCAAAGGGACTATGTAGTTTAAGGACTCAAGGACCCAGGTTAGAGGCGTGAGCCTTGAGTTTTCCCACTGCTCAATTCTGGGAGGAAGGGATGTTAGGTGATTGCAAAATTTTATAGTTCAGGAGCTCAAGGCTAAGGTCTGAGCCTTGAGACTATGTAATGCATAGTACTAAATAAACATGAGAGATAAATTGTGCAGTTTTGGAGGTCAGAGGTTACATTTGAGCATAGTGATTACACAGTGTGCAGTCCTAGAAGGCAGAGACTACACATTCTGCAATTCCAAGGGACAAGGGTGTTGTTATAGGGTTGAGACTGCACAGTGTGTAGTTCAAGCTAGGCAGAATGAGGCTGAGTGGCACGTTCGAGGATTTTTCCCAGTTGGACTAAGTGTTGGATCAGTGAGATGAAGGTCAACAAAAGAGAGACTTTGAGCATGATCACACACTTAGATCACTTGACGGCATGTAAGGAACACTCACACCGTATGAACAACATGCCTTCCTCAATGCAACAACTTTGTGACACCTCCTACCAAGTGTGACACAAAAGATATACCTTGCAACGAAAGTGGCGACACTTGTGAGACAATGCTTGAAACTTTGAAAATGAGTGTGAAACATGTCTACATGATAGGAACAACTCATTATCACAAATATTTTCACTTGAAACAAGCCAAAACTCTAGTTTACGCAATAAGCGACACTTCCCATTCCCAAAAACGAAACGTGCAATATGGAAAGAAAAGAGCAAACAGCACTTGCAATATGTGAATGGCAGTGAAAGTGATACATGTCAAAGTGAATCTAACATGAAAACAAAACTAATTAAAATGAAAGAAAGCAAAAGCAACAGTCAAAAACATGAAAATGACACTCACTAGAGCAAAGGTGTGCAAAAGCGACAATTTGAAAAACTCACCAAAATAGAGGTACCAACACAGTCAAAAGTGAGAGATTGTCAATGAACATGTGCACTAACTATCAACATGGGTTTAGCATAGCACAAACATTGTCTTGACGAACTGTGTTAGGTCTGTTCAAGCTTGCACGAAAGAATGCGCTCATGAATTCATTATGGACTGAACATGTGTAAGCAGGTGACTTCAACACTTGAAATGCAAGAAGGGAGCTCTAAATATTAACAAATCATTACCACCCAAGAAGTGACTACAGAACGATTGATCGCAAGGTCCACAATAGGCTAAAAAATTTGAGTTTGGGAAAAAATTTGGAGGGGGTTTGTCGCAACGACAACACTTGGCAACACACTAGTAGAACTCCATCTTCTCTTCCTCAGTAAATTCTTTGTGTAGGGTGTAGTTCTTTAGGAAGTATTTATTCATTATTCGAATTACCCTAGATTCCCCACTTACCCCACGAATGTTGAAAATAGTAACAAGAAATGATAAAAAAAGAATCCATAAATTCCAATTTAATTTGTCCTTGAATTAAACTGAGAATTAAAATTGAATTCTATTCTCATAGCAACTTGTAATAGTTAACTAGAGTTAGTTGACTTAGTTAACTTAGGAATTTCGAGTTGGAAGTCTTTATGAAGTCATGTATATGTTATCCCTATATTATAGGGGAAGTGTGAGTTGTAATTAGATAACTCATTTTACTGAGTTAATTTCGATTAAATTAGTTCCAAATTGTTTGAAGAAATAATAGTGAGTTAACAGTCAATTGGTGCACTAATGCATTAACTAGTGCTACTCCAGTTAACCGAAGATTCCCTCATTAGAAACTCATGCATGTAAATTCTGAGAAAGGCCCAGTTGAGACTAGAGTGCAGGGACAATGTACTATTTGTTGTATAATTTTCTGAGTTGTACAGATGGTGCATGCAATCAGGAACCAATCCTTGAAGGGATTGTGTAATTTTGGATGCACTAGTTTCCCTTCAAGATGGGCTAATCAGCCATAGGAATTACGTAAGGAAATAGGGAGTTAGAGAGCTGCAGAATTGGCTAAGTGTTGGCCAAGAGTTTGCTTGTGATTTCGAGATTGATTTTAATGAGTGTTGGGATTGTTCTTGTGAGAATAGGCATTGTAATCTCATCTTGATTTTCTGATTTAATGCAATACATATAGTGGGATTTTGAGCTGTGGCTTTCTCCGAGATACTTATTGTGTTATGTGCCATTTATGTTCTTCCTCTTGTCGATTATTAGTTTTCTCGATATTTCTTTGCTTCCATTGCAAAGAGTAGAAGTAGATTCTTGTCTCTTGTTTTAGTAGATTACATGAGCTTGTGAATCGACAGGAAAATTAGACAAGGTATCGAAGCTAAGAACAATATACTAGAGGAGATTTCGAAGTTTTGAGTTTTTGGGTTACAGGTGAAATTTGAATTTGCAATACATACTTCAGGATCGACAGATGGCATTCTAAGGTTTGTGGATCGAATATGCCTTGGATGGCAGCTCAAATTATATAGCCTAGAAGGACAGGATGGAGGTCATGTTGGAAGACAATGGCTTGAAGGAATTCATTGATCAGGGCATTCCTAATCCAACAACATCAGATGCTCAGAATCTGGCTAAATGGAAGAAGTGTGTGGAAAGGGCGAGGTAGATAATCCTTGAGGGAGTTCGAGACCACATTGTCTTGAGTCTCCATGGGAAGGAAAGTCTGCATGCTATGTGGAAAGCATTGAAGGACCTTTTCCAAAATAGCAGTGACCAAAGGAAGTTAGCACTGAAAGATAAACTTCAAAAAATCAAGATGGAGGTTGGTAACTCAATTCCAAATTACTTGACCAAGTTCACTCAATTTTGTGATGAACTTGGAAGTGTTGGAATCATTGTTGCCGAGGATTATATGGTGATTCTTGCTCTTCTTGGACTCCAACAGAGTTGGCATAGTTATTAGGACTCTGTCAATGGTCAGGAGAAGCTGCCAAATTGGGAATGATTGTGGTTAGATTTGATGCATAAGGAAATCAAGAGGAACACCAGAGATGGGACCTCTTCCAAGGAAGTGGAAGAGGACTTTGCCTTAGTGAGTAAGGAAAAGAAGGCCAAGGGAAAGAAGTCAAAGGACGAGGAGGGCGAAAAGAAGATGGAATTGACGAAATTCAAGTTTTTTCACTGTCATGAGCACAGGCATTATGCCAATAACTGCCCATAGAAAAAAGCAAGCAAGAAGGAGTCGATAGTAGCGGTAGTAGGTGAAGCTCTAGCTTCACATTTCGAACTTGACTTCACTCTCATTGCATGCATGCATGGTTGCCACTACCATGGGAGTCGTGTGGTATCTTGACAGTGGTGCCTCATTCCATATTACAGGGAAGAGAGATCTCTTTAGTGATTTTGAGGAGAAATACCTCAAGCAAAGCATAGAGTTTGGAGATGATGACAGGTATAGAGCTATCGGGATTGCTATAATTACCTTTCAGAGGGAGTTTGGCTCCCCTCTTAGGATCACAGATGGGATGTATGTTCTATAACTAAAGAAGAATCGTGTTTCAATCACGGTATTGGAAGTCGTGGCTATGATGTGGTTTTTAGTAAGCGAAATGTTTTCCTTAGACAGATCACCACAATACATGTGAAACGGATTGGTGCATGGGTCAAGAACATGTATTCTCTTGAGGTTCAAGATGCATGCAAATCCTTGAGGAGCAAGGCAAAGGTTAGTGACTTGGTGGTTGAGAGGGAAATTAAATTACCTCTCAACATTCAGCCCTTGAAGAAGCCTCAGAAGCAACTTCAGGAAGTTGTGGAGAAGCCACAACTAGAGAAGTTGAGAGGGGACCGAGTGGAGAGATCCACTCAACTAGAGAAGAAGTAGTCTCAGAAGAATTCTTAGACAATTATGGCGTAGCCCCAATTGGAGAAGCCGAGAGGAGGACGAGTGAAGGCATATGTTAGGACCCAGAATTGACCAATTTTGACCTTATATTTTCATCATAATATTATCCTTTTTAGTCACAAGTTATAAGCTTTGATTACACAATGACTTAAATCACCCCAAGGTACGAAGTAACTTCCCGCACATCTATATGTTTAATGATTCATTGCATATTCATGAGTATCTTTGTATTTATCTTTGGAAAGCTGACTAAGTTGCTAAGTAATCCCGCAGGAATTATAACCTATAGTTGTTGTAACACCGGAAACAGCAACTACGCAGTTGCTGCAACACCAAAAGCAGCAACTACGTAGTCGCTACAGTCAGCAACAGCAAACCATCTAAAGCGGGTATTTTGCAACAGCTGGGAACAACAACGGCAACTATCTAAGGAATGCTGACGTGGCAGATTAAGCAGTTGTTTAAAGTGGGAACACAATTACCAGGACTTAAAACCAGAATAGTACGGGGAAACGGCGAAGGAATGCGAGAATTCCAAGAAGATGGTCAAAGATGGTTACCAGCTGTGTAACAGCCAGAACCTAAGAAAGAATATATTATTATACTGTTGCAACAACATTTCTGTAAATCTTATTTTTGATTGAACGGGTTAACCGAATGAACTGTAACAATCTATTGTAATAGATGTCTCCTATATAAAGAGGAGACATCTACATTAGTCAGGGAGGATGGTCTGTAAGTGAAATTTGTGAGAAACATCAATAAGTCTGAATTTTACTGTATTCAAATCTTTTGACAGATGAATAGAAGAACGTTCTGAGCATTTAAGCTATTCTCCGTGTTCTGGGGAATCTTGTGAGAGGGACTGGGCCCACCTTCCTCACAAGATTCACCCATTTATTTTGCTGTCAATTGTGTAAGTGTGTGATAGTTTCTTTCTGCAGATACTCTGTTTGGATTCTGTAGCATTACCTCTTGTAATTATGTTTTGCTAGCACTCTGTTTTATTAATTGTTTGAAGTTATGCAAGTGTATTTCACCGGTGAATTCGAGTGCAGTGTGCGTTAGCAATCTGATTCTAGGGGCAATTGCTGAACGTCCTCACCTGGAGGATAGGGTCCTGATCCTCTGCCAACAGAGCATCTCTCTCTTTGCTTTCAAGATTTGTAATCTTAATTAATTACCTTTATTTTATCAGCACTCTGATAACTTAGTGTAACAATTACGTATACTACAGCTCTTAATACTTTTAGAATTAAAGTACATATAGTACGTGGTAGCCTTTGGAATAAAAAGACTTTCCGAGGTTGACAATTAATGTGGTACTTGATTGTTTAATTAATAAACAATTCAACTAGCCAAAATTTTGGCGTCGTTGCCGGGGAAGGAAACTAAAGATTTCTAAAAGCGTTAATGATTTCTTTGTGAAAATAACAGGTGCATGAGAGGACGCAAGACCCCTAATTTCACAGGCGGTAAGGGAGGAAGAAATACTTTTATTGATGAAATCATCTCAAAGGCCGAAACATCACAGAGGAAGAGTCCCCGGAGACCTCAAATCGAGTACTCCTCACAAACGGATCTACAGACGGAGGAAGTATTGGGACCTGAAAGGAAGCTGGAAGTACCGGAATACACTGAGGAACTGGTAGAAGAACCTGAAGAAAGAGAAGACGTAGAAGATAGAGTAAGCGATTCAGGAGAAAGACCAATGGAGGATAACAGAACAGAAGGAAGGGGGGAGAACTCACTCTCTACCCTGGAATTCCCCATTGGGGACCTCCCGAGAGGAACGACCCCTATGAAGAACATTCCCCTCTCTACGTTACCCAACTTCCATGGGTTATCCTCTGAAGACCCACATGAATTCCTCTTTGAATTCGATATACTATGCAAAAGTTATGATTATATGAGTCCTAATCAGAAACTAAAACTGTTTCCAGCAACATTAAAAGGGAATGGGTTGAGGTGGTTCATGAGCTTGGGAGCTCAGGCAATCACCACCTGGGACTAGATGAAAGAGGGATTCCTGGCCAAATATCAAGATTACTGTCGAACAAGAGAAAGGAAGGAAGAATTGTTTAAGATGGTTCAGAAGGAGGACGAGAGCTTAGAAGATTTTGTGGAAAGGCTACAGTATAATTTGCAGAGGTCTGACCACCCCAATATGAGTAAAGATATTCTGAAAATCATATTGCTAAAAGGGGTAAGAGATGACTACTTGGACATGTTGAACATGCTGGGAAAAGGGGACATCTCCAAAGAACCATTTGATCAAATTATCAATCTCTGCATGAGGTGCTCAAGAGGAGCGGGGAACAGATCAAAGAGCAGAGATAATGTGTATTCAAGAGTTCAGAAGTCAGCCAGTGGAGGAGCAACAACACCCGAAATAGGTAACTTATTGGAAGAATTTAAAACTGAAATGCTAAGTTCTTTTGCTTCACAAATAGATGCTCTGCAGGTTAAGAAGAAACAGGCGGAAGCAGAAGCTGATTTAGCTATTTTCTGCTCTAAATGGAGAGGCAAACACCCACTCAGGGAATGCCCACTGAATAAGACACCTATCTGCACAATCTGCAAAAAGGACCATGAAACCCAGCAATGCCCCTCTCTGCCTGGAATCAAAGCAGCATTGCAGACAACCGAAGAAGAGGCTGAAGCAGTGTATCTGATGACACAGAGGAGGAAATTGCCACAAAGAGAATGTATGAGCTCTAACACAACATTCAGTCATTGGAATAATAATTCTCCTTTTCAAAAAAACTACCCACCCATGAACCAAATGTAGTACCCACCCTTTAACACAATGAATTTTCCACTTATGCAGCAACCAAATCTCCCTTTTCCTGATCCTACTATATGGAATCCTTGGGCCCCCTAGCAACCATATTTTAATCAATGGAACCCAAATTGGGCAGCCCAATAGATACCATTTCCTCAACAACAACAGTCTCTTTCCTTACCATCCAATACTTCGCAGAATAACCAAGCAATGAGACCCCAGCTCCCTATGCAACCTAACCCTAATCCAAACAATAATAAAGCCTTGCACGTAATTGACATTCAAAGTCAACTTTCCCTCCCTATGCAATGTAATGATATCCATTTATGCTCCGGGAGAATAGTTGAACCCATCATAGATGACATTACTCACTCTGAAAAAGAAGAAACTAGGAAGGAAAAGTCATCCAATAAAGATACTGAAATTCTTGAATCACCCACTAACAAGACTGTCCAAACAGCTGAACCACCCTTCCCTGAAAGATTGACTCTGAGTAAAACGTTTGAGCCACCAGCTTTTAATCTTTTAGGAGAACTGCAGAATTTATATGTTAAAATCCCATTATTACAAGCACTAAGAGATGTCCCTATCTACGCCAGAATTGTTAGGGATATTTGTGTCAGGAAACCTGGAAGAAAAGTCAAGGAACCCCTCACAGTTCATGTGATGGGAGAACTGACTGCTCTAATGATAGAAAAAGACCCCCCTGTGAAATATGGTGACCCTGGTCATCCTACAGTAACAGTTCAGGTTGGCAAGACCTTTGTCTCTAAAGTTCTAGTGGATCTAGGTGTTGCAATAAATATTATGACACTTAAAACAGCACAATTACTACAGTTGACATTTAATCAAGGAAACTCCAACCATTCTAGAGCTGGCTGATCGCTCTACGATTAAACCCGAAGGCATGGTCGAAGACCTGGTAATTTTTGTAGAATCTTGGAATTACCTGGCCGACTTTGTGGTGTTACAAACTAAAACAAAGTTGGGGGGTCATCCACTAATTCTAGGAAGACCTTGGTTAGCTACAGTAGATGCTTTCATCAGCTGTAGATCTGGATCAATGACAATATCCAATGGGTAGGAAACTAAACAGTTGAATCTTTACCCTCATGCCACACCCATGATTAATAACGATAATTCAATATGGGTAGACTATGAGGACGAGGAAACCCAACCTATTTTAACAATCAGACAAGCTTTAACTCTCAAAAACTCAACGGAAGATGAATTAATCAGCAACTTTATTTCTGAACCTTCTTCGGTTAGCTCAGAGATACATAATCACCTCACTACAATCCTAGAATCAGAATCCCAGAACAACCTTGAAACTGAAAATTCATCTCAGATACTAGCTGGCAGTCCCTCCAAAAGTGTGACAGTAGAAATCGAACCAGGTAAAACATTAAATATAAATCCTAATCTAACAGACGATCAAAAACAGCAGTTAATGAAGCTACTTAAATAAAATAAGGAGGCATTCGCTTGGGATTATACAGACATGAAAGGGATTTCCCCTTAAATGTGCACTCACCGTATTTATATTAAAGAAGGATCCTGTCCAGTTTGTCAACCCCAAAGAAGGATGAATCCCAATCTAAGGGAAATAGTAAAAGAAGAGCTTCAAAAATTGTTAAATGCAGGATTTATATATCCCATATCTGATAGTGAATGGGTTTCTCCGCTAGTAATAATACCCAAGAAAAATGGGAAATGGCGAGTATGCGTAGACTATAGAGCCCTAAATAAGGCCACCCAAAAGGACCATTTCCTATTACCATTCATTGATCAGGTATTAGATAACTTAGCTGGTAAGAAGTTCTTTTCCTTTTTGGATGGATTTAGCAGTTATAATCAGATAAGGATTGCACCCCAGGACCAAGATAAAACCACTTTTACTAGCCCTTGGGGGACCTTTGCTTATAGGGTTCTCCCATTTGGTCTATGTAATGCACCAACAACATTTCAGAGAGCGGTCATAGGTATCTTTTCTGATATGGTAAATGATTCTATAGAAATGTTTATGGGCGACTTTACTCCTTATGGAACTGCCTTTGAAGATGCTTTGCAGAATCTTGAAAAAGTACTTAAGCGGTGTATTGAAGCACATCTCGCCTTAAGTACTGAGAAATTCCATATGATGATGAATGAAGGCATTGTATTAGGCCATTATGTTTCATTATTAGGAATTCAAGTCGATCCTGCAAAAATACAGGTAATTTTGACCCTCCCTATTCCCAAGACCCAGACAGAAGTAAGAAGCTTCTTAGGACATGCAGGGTACTACAAAAGATTTATCAAAGATTTTTCTAAGATAGCTTCCCCTCTGTTTGTGTTATTAACGAAAAACGTTGAATTTAAGTGGATTGATGACTGTGAAAAAGCATTTGATCAGCTTAAACATCAGTTGTCCATAGCTCCCATTTTAAGAGGACCAGATTGGGCACTCCCCTTTCACATATCCTCTCACACCTCAGACACTGCCATAGGAGCTGTCCTGGGACAGGAAGAAAATGGTCTTCCCTATGCCATTTACTTCATTAGTAAAAACATGACTCCCGCATAACTCAATTACACGGTCACTGAGAAAGAATTTCTAGCAGTTATTTATGCTATCAACAAATTCAGGCATTACATCACTGGTTATACTACTTTTGTGCATACTGATCACTCGGCCATTAAATACTTAATGAATAAATCAGTTACAAATGCCCGAGTTACTAGATGGTTACTGTTATTACAGGAATTTGATATCACAATTGTAGATAGACCAGGAAAAGAAAATATAGTTGTTGACTTTCTTTCTCGATTAAAAACTAATGAAAATATTCCAGTAGATGATTCTTTTTCCAATGAGTATTTATTTGCAGTCTCTGCCCACTCACCTTGGTATGAAGATATTGCTAACTACTTAGTTGCAGGAAAATTACCATCACACCTATCACACAGAGAAAAAAGGAAAATCATTCAGCAGAGCGCTAGGTACAGCTGGATAAGCGGATGTCTGTTCCATACAGGGATAGATCAGGAAATCCGGAGATGTGTTGGGGAAGACGAGATTTATGACACACTAAAAGCTTGTCACGATGACCCTTGTGGAGGACATTTTGCAGACAAAAGAAAAACACACAAGGTACTTAGAATGGGGTATTATTGGCCATCACTTTTTAAAGATGCCAGAAAATATGTGAAGGCATGCGACAGCTGTCAAAGAATGGGCTAGCCTAACCATAGGGATGAAATTCCACTCAATCCCGAGGTAACTCTTGAACCTTTTGAGAAATGGGCATTACATTTTGTAGGTCCCATTAATCCTCCATCTAATCAAAGAGTGTACATATTAGTATGCACGGATTATATGACTAAATGGGTAGAGGCCAAATCACTCATTAAAGCTAATGAAGAATCAGTACTAACGTTCTTATTTGAAGAAATATTTGTTGGATTTGGACTACCCAAAGAATTAGTCACTGATGGAGGGCCTCCTTTTAATTCTCATGGCTTCAAAGAAAAGCACCAAAAATATCATATCAAGCACAAAATGACTACACCATACCACCCACAAGAAAATGGGCAGGTGGAAAGTACCAACAAGGTCATTGAAGCCATCTTGACAAAAACTATAAAGGAGAACAGAAGGGACTGGTTTCAGAGACTACCTGAAGCCCTATGGGCCTATAGAACCACTTGGAGAAATACAACAGGCTTTTCACCCTATGAGTTAGTTTTTGGAAAGAATATTGTTTTCCCTGTAGAATTTGAAATCAAAACCTTAAGAATTGCTTTAGCTGTTAACATTCATTTAACTGATGCACAGACAGCCAGGTTGCAGCAGCTTCAGGAATTGGATGAGAAAAGACTGGAGGTCGTCCATAAAACAATGATGATACAGCAACAAAGAAGCAGATGGCATGACAGAACCATCAAGCAGAAGCAGTTCCAGAAAGGTAACTGGGCTCTACTTTATGATTCCCGTTTCGAGAATTTTCAGGGGAATTTAAGAACAAGGTGGTTAGGACCGTATGAAGTGGATGTTGTTTTTCCAAATGGAACAGTTAGACTTTTAACAATTGATGGGAGGAGAACACCACTGTTAGTAAATGGCTACCGACTTCGATTATTCCAGCGGCCGGTTTCCAAGGAAGATTTTAAAGCTACTTGCATGGCAATAAAACAATATTCTTTTCCAGGGGAACTTTCTACCCCTCAAGGCACTTGAATTTCTATTATTTATGTAATTTTTAGGTTAGATATTCTGTTTTTTTTAAGAAATTAATAAATCTTACCAAGGATTGCGATATTACATTTCAGTATTTTGCATATTTTAGCTTGGGAAGTAGTAGAAAATAAAAGTTTCAAAGGGATTATTTTGCGGACGCGGAACTTCTGTTGCTGCAACACCACTCCCCGTTGCTGCAACACCATTCCCCGTTGTTGCAACATTATTTTCCGTTGTTGCAACACCATCCCCGTGGCTGCAACACCATTTCCGTTGCTGCAACACCATTCCCTGTTGTCCCAAACACCATTCCCGTTGCTGCAACACCATTCACTGTTGTCCCAAACACCATTCCCGTTGCTGCAACACCATTCCCGTTGCTGCAACACCATTTCCATTACTCTAGTACATTTCCTGTTTTTACAAATATCTTCTTCCCGATGATTCCCTATTGCTGCAACACCAATCCCGGTGCTACAACATCGTTTCCCGGTCACAAAATACCCTTCCCAGCGAATTCCCTCACGCACACCAGTCTTACCACTGCAGCCCCAAGCAACAAATTTTGATAAAATATACCATTCCTTGTGATGACTATAGCACCCTATTATCACTTTCCGTCATTATCATTACAAATTGCCGGTATTCCCACACTTTCAGATCCGCGGTAATCATTATGACCCAGCAGAGGACAAGATAAGACTTTTTGACGCAACAATAAAAAAGGTAAAATATGAAGGTACGCATGTTTATGAATGAGCATTAAATAATAGATAATGCGGAGAAGTTGATAGGACTATCAATTAATTATACTTCCAATCATATCACTCACACGTAGAAGGGGGGAGTACCAAAGCAACTCCTATAATGATACACCACGCCAACTGCCGCCACCCTTAATTCTCCCGGTAATATGTAAAAGTCACCCTATCACCACATGTTACCATTTGCGACGTTTTTACTCTGAACTAAAACTGGAAGCTCGACTCTGAACTCTGAAATTCACTGAAACAACAGCCATGGGAGGAACTCTCATCACACATGAACCTGGCTCGACAACAGTCCTTGAACTCTATCCGGACATTTATCAGATTTTCTTACAAGCAGGCTGGATAGAGTATTTCAGGAGACTTCCGGACTTTAATGAGCAGCAAGTCCTTGAATTTGCATGCAATTTAACAGAAGGATTCTCTATCATTCAAGGAGTTCAAATCCCAGTCACAGAGGAAGTGATAGCCCAAGCTACCGGGCTACCAGCTAATGGCATACGATGGTTCAGCATGAAGCACCTGATTCTTAATGCGCAGCAGGATTTTCTTCGACCAGGCAAGGAGGTAGAACCTAAGGGCAGAGGCGTAGCACTTCGGTCGTTACCTCAACCTTGGCCGAGAGTTGCTGAATTTGTCAAGCAATACCTGACGTGCGAAGGCCGCTATCAGGTAATTTACCAGCACGATTTCATCCTGTTAAATCATTTGAGAAATGGTCAGCTAATAAACATGCCATATTACCTATTGGATTGTCTCAAGAACATGTCACGTTATGCTGTTAACACAAAGCGTCCACTTCTTTCCGTAAAACATCACCGTTTAGCCCAATTACTCATTAATAGAGCTCTCGCTTTAAATAATCCTCCACCCCCCATTCATCCCCAGCAGGAGGAAGAAATTCCACAACCAGAACATGAACTTCCTCAGCAAACGGAGGACATGCCTGAGCAAATCCCTCTGCAAAACCCTCAGCAGGCAGAGCACATCCCTGAACAATTCCACCAAACATCCTCGCAAGTTGCTGAGAATGAACAAGCAGTAGTAGAAATGTCTGTAAGAACAACCCCATCTCCCAAAAGAACCAGTTCTTCCATCCCCATACTTGGCATTTCTACTGATGATTCCGACGAAAATATCCCATTATCCTGCTTAAACGAAAAAAGCAACAGAGAAAGGAAACCCCACGAAAAAGAAGAAAAAATAGGGTTTCATCTAAGACACCTGCTGCTCCGGCTACTACCCCTGAAGTTGGCCCGAAGAGAAAAATGCTTGAGTTCACTGCTTTTCTACCGAAGCGAAGAACTCCGTCATGAGTAGTAGCTAAAATTCCTAACCCCCCTAGTTCACTACCCATTACTTTAAGGATCCGCACTCCCACCGGTCCTCAAAGCTCCTCTCCCTCACCCTCTGAAGTTGAGATGCAGAGTGTTCATAGCTTCGTGACATCATATGTTAAGACAGCTGACACACAAGAACCAGCTGCCAACACCCAAGGTAATAGTGACCAAATGGCTGCAACACAAGAAACAGCCACTCCCCCAGGTGACACGCAAGAACCACCTATGGGGAATACTGACCTAGATGATGAAGCACAACCTTTTCCTCCACTGGAGCCTACTGCCCCGCAAGATCAGCCTACCATACCTGCCTTGCAGGAAGAAATTGAATTTCTGAAATCTCAGATTCAGGATTATCAGGAGGAAATAATAAGGATCAAAGAATCATATCAAAATGAATTCAGCCTGCATGTTTTAGCATGAGTAGCGTCTGCAGCAGAGAAAAGTAAAGATAATGAGTATATGTGCGCCAATTGTGGTGAAATATATACTCAAGCAGGATATAAAGTAGTGGCAGAACCGATGAAGGAAGTCGCCGCTGTTGCAGATGACACAAAAGAGCCTGCTGTTGCACAGACAAAAATACCACAATCCTCTGCTGGAATAAAAGAGGTCGTTGTCACACAAGAACCAACAGGCTCTCCAGAGAAAGTGCAGACAGAAGAACCTATTGTTACACAAGAACCAACAGGCTCTCCAGAGAAGAAAAAACACCAAATTAAAGAACTTACTGCAACACAAGAACCAGTAATTCCCCCGAAAACTGCACAAGATCAAACTAAAGAGCTTACTGATACACAAGAACCAGTAAGTTCCCCAGCAACTATGCAGGAAGAAACAGGGAGTAAAGCAGAGGAGAATACAGACTCACCACGGCCTACCCAAATTATTATGGAGGAAGTATTTACATAGGAATCAGTAAAAGAGGAGAATACAGACTCACCACGGCCTACCCAAATCGTCATGGAGGAAGTATTTGCACAGGAATCAGCAAATGAGGAAAAAGGTATAGACCCACCTCGGCCTACCCAAATTACCATAGAACAGAATGAATCACGACAACAGGAGGAAGAGACACTAGCTGCAAACGAAGAAAAAGATGTTGGATTATCCCAGTCTACTCCAACAAAATAGATTATCCTTATTGATGCCTATACACAAACAGAGTCTCCCTCTGTTAGTGATGAATGCATAGAAACAGAAAGCTTTCAAGCATTGAAAGGAAAATGGTGAAAAGAATATGAGCAGTCACAAGGCAAAGCATTCGAACAGCAAAAAGGGACTTGGTTCAATCATGCATATAGGAACTGGGAAGCACTTGAGCAATGCAGAGCTCAATATAAAGAAATCACGGAGTTAAAAGCCAGACTGTCCCAGATGTTTGAATTATTCCAAAGAATACTTGCCACAAGGAAACCATCTTTTAATTATGCAACATTTTTGAGGGAGAGACTCACATTCTTACAGATAAAGGCTGTAAGAGAATGTAGACCTCATAAGGTGATTACATCAGAACAAATTATGAAAACTTTTGCATAGGCACCTTAAAATGATCAAAACCTATTATGTGAGCTTTATCTACACAATGAAGCCATGTCCGAAGAAAGAAATAGGAATATGCTACCTCTGGTTGGCGACATACAGCTGAGAGCCTTCATTTCCTTTTTAGCCAACCAGCTTACATTGCAGAATGCCTTTATCTCGGCCCAACATAATGAACAGAATTGCCTTCTGTGGATTAGGGTTGAACCACAGAATGCAACCACTTTTATTGTACAACATCAAACAATGATAAAGGATCTTGATATGAAAAGACCACATCAAGCAATTGCAAGCAGTAGTCCTGAAAGACTATCAGTACTATCTGAAAACCAAGGCATCCTTGGCTGTTAAGGCAAACAATTTGTTTTGGGAAAACTGCCCCAAAGAAAGGAAAGAATATCACCCTTATAATCCATCAAATTTGCAGGTAGCACTCACAAGGGTACCTTTCTATATTAGATGCATGCAACAGTGTGCTAAAAGCTGGATGGGCTACAGATTTAAATTTCCACTTCTATGGTTATCCGGTGAACAATATAAGGGCCAGTTTGGATTATCCAACAAAGAGGAAGCAGCAGCATGGAAACATACAGATTGTCTGTGGGTTCAGAAAGAAGTTTCATGTCACCTCCTATAGTTATTGTCTCAGTAATTTACACTGTTCATCCCAGTACTCCGACTCGGATTCAAAGTAAAACATTGCATGAGGACATGCAATATCTTCAGTTGGGGGGGATGTTAGGACCTAAAATTGACCAATTTTGACCTTATATTTTTGCCATAATATTATCCTTTTTAGTCACAAGTTATAAGCTTTGATTACACAATGACTTAATCACCCCAAGGTACGAAGTAACTTCCTGCATATCTATATGTTTAATTGTTCATTGCATATTCGTGAGTATCTTTATATTTATCTTTGGAAAAGCTGACTAAGTTGCCAAGTAATTGTCTTAAACCCGCAGGAATTATAACTTATAGTTGTTGTAACACCAGAAACAGCAACTACGCAGTTGCTGCAACACCAGAAACAACAACTACGTAGTTGCTGCAACACCAGAAGCAGCAACTACGCAGTGGCTATAGTCAGCAACAACAACCATCTAAAGTGGGTTATTTTACACAGCTAGGAATAACAACGACAACTATCTGAAGAACGCTGACGTGGCATGATCAAGCAGCTATCTAAAACCTGTAGAACACAGTTACCAGGACTCAAAACCGGAACAGCATGGGGAAACACCAAAGGAATGCGAGAATCCCAAGAAGACGGTCGAAGTTGGTTACCAGCTGTGTAACAGCTAGAACCTAAGAAAGAATATATTATTATATTGTTGTAAAAGCATTCTGTAATTCTTATTTTTGATTGAATGGGTTGACTGAATGAACTGTAACAATCTATTGTAATAGATGTCTCCTCTATAAAGAGGAGACATCTACATTAGTCAAGGGAGGATGGTCTGTAAGTGAAATTTTGAGAAACATCAGCAAGTATGAACTTTATTGTATTTGAATCTTTTCGCAAATGAATAGAAGATTGTTCTGAGCACTTAAGCTATCCTTTGTGTTCTGGGGAATCTTGTGAGAGGGACTGGGCCCACCTTCCTCACAAGATTCACGCATTTACTTTTCTGTCAAGTGTGTAAGTGTGTGATAGTTTCTTTCTGCAGATACTCTGTTTGGATTTTGTAGCATTACCTCTTGTAATTCTGTTTTGCTAGCACTCTGTTTTATTAATTGTTTGAAGTTATGCAAGTGTATTTCACCGGTGAATTCGAGTGCAGTGTGCATTAGCAATCTGATTCCAGGGGCAGGTGTTGAACATCCTCACTTGGAGGATAGGGTCTTGATCCTCTGCCAACAGAGCATCTCTCTCTTTGCTTTCCAGATTTGTAATCTTAATTAATTACCTTTATTTTATCAGCGCTGTGATAACTTAGCGTAAGAATTACGTATACTACAGCTCTTAATGCTTTTAGAATTAAAGTACATACAGTACGTGGTAGCCTTTGGAATAAAAAGACTTTCCCAGGTTTACAATTAATGTGGTACTTGATTGTTTAATTAATAAACAATTCAACTAGCCAACAGTGCCTCTCCCTCAACTGGAGCAACAATTGCATTCCTCTGCTTTGTTTCTGCATTCTCTGGGCACTCAAAAGCTCTATGTCCCAGCTTATTACATCTGTAACATCTTATTTCTGTGCCTCCTCTTCCTCTAGAAAAACTCCCTCTACCTCTTGCATCACCTCCTGTGGGTGCATGCTAGGTTCAGCTACTACCAGCTCCTTCTTTAGGTGTTGTAGATCTTCCACTACCACCTTGACTTTCTTTTCCTCTGAAAGTCTCTCTCCCTCTGGGAGACTCCTTCCTCATGAGTTTTTCCTTAGCTTTCAACGCTATCTAATAAGCTTCCTCTATTGTTTTTGGAGACAACAAACTTATCTCATCCTGAATGTCCATCCTGAGGCCATTCATATATCTAGCCACATTCTCATCTATATCTTGGGCTTCTCCAGCTCTTATGCTCACCTTATAAAACTCTTCTGTATATTCTTTCACTGTTAAAGCTCTCTGTCTAAGATTTTTCATTTGTCTAAACAATGTTTGCTGATAATTACTGGGCAAAAACTTACCTTTTAACTTTGCTATCATTCTGCTCCAATTCTTGATTGGATGCTTACAAAGTCTCCTCCTTTCCGCCTGCACACCATCCCACCAGAGCGCTGCATGGCCTCTTAATTTGGTGACATAATACTTTACTTTCTTCTCATCTTTTGTTTCTTCATAATCAAAGAATTTCTCCATGCTATTAATCCAGTCAATCAATTTTTCTGGATTCAATCCTCCTTGGTATACCGGTACTAATTGGTTCCATGGCCTGGCTGTGGATTTCAACACTCATTGAAAGAACCTCATCTCAGGAGTAACCTATACATCTTCCTCCTCTGTAGCTTCAACTTTGAGCTCACTGACATCTCCATCATCTATGTTTCTATCTGAGGTTAACACATCCAATATAGCTCGCAACTCTTCTATGGTTTCCATTATTTTAGCATTTGCAACAGGCCATCCTCTTCCACCATGTCCTCGTCCTCTTCCAACTCTAAAAGCCATCCTTCTCCTACTCCTGAGATTCAATTCAATGTGAGTTGATGGCTCTGATACCACTAATGATGGCGAGGGTGCAGACATTAGGGATAATCTCTCCAATTTGGCTGCAATCTCTTGAATATCCACCTCTATTTCCCTTGAATTGCCTTCAGGCGTATTAGTCATTAAACTGATAGATTCATTCCTTTTTCAACGAGCCACACCCTTACTAATTTATTGTCAAAGGGAGAAATTTTAAAAGAATTACGGAGGCTTTACAAGGGGATTATACATCTAATATGATCGACGACCTTTTGTGGAAGGAATTACGCCACAAATTATTCAACAACAATTCAATAGATTTTCATTCTAATACAATGATGCCTTGAGTTGCTCCCTTTTCTGACTGCACAGAAGGAAGTGTGCTCAGGGAAAGATACTTCCTAATATGTGATCGAGCTGATGGGTATGACCTAATTTGATATCGTGTTCCCCACGGTTCTCTCCAAAAGCTTCTTCTCGGGTTGCACGTTACCTCGTTTACCATATGACCAAACACGCTCAGCTGGATTGCTCTTGCAGACAATCTTTTTGACAGTCCCTGTTCAGGATTCATAAATTCATTATCTCTAGGTTCTCCTACTGTATATTGTTTATCAGGCCAAGAAACAAGCCCTTCGTGTTCATAACTATGACGGCCTGGATTTGAACTTCATTCTCAGTGTCACCCAAGAAGCTCAATACACAGTTAATTGTATTCCACACACAAAATAATTACGTGCATGTTAAAATTATAGGATTTCTAAAACATTGCATCGACTTCCAATCCAATTAACAAGAGATTTGCGCCAATATGTTCGAGATCCGCTAAGGTTCAAAACAATAATGTTCACGCCTGCTACGGTGCCACTTAATTGCATGAATTTTGATTACAAATAGAAGGACGCGCGACACTTATAAAATATAAACATATTATAACGTGAAATCAATTTATACTGTGATTTAATTGAAAAATGACTCCAATGTTTAAAGTGGAAACAGTAAAACGCTTCCCCCTCTCAATGCACGGGATAAGGACTATATAAGCAGATTATCAGCAACCATTGAACTAGAATCGCCAGAGAAAATTTTCATAATGATACTTCTGGCACCGCGCCCTCTCTAACCAGCTTGGCAGCCAAAGTATTTTTTATTCATAATGGATAACCTTACCTATTACAAAAATAGACTTTTTACATAGTAATTTAAGGCTTTTTACAACTTTTCTATCTGTGAAAAGATATCATGTTTTATTCTCTACTTTTATGCTATTTTTAACTGAAAAAGATAGCATGTTTTATTCTCTACCCCGTTCCTATCTTTTTTAACTAAAAAAAGCATAGAAACTGCAGGCTTTTTCCTCTGAGTCACATGCTCCTGCATCACATTGGCCCATGATATTATAACAAAACTTATTCACAAAATAAGGGTTTTCACGGTAAAGTGTTGGTCAATCCCCATGGTTATGAAAAATAATAATATAAAATATAGTTATCATTTAGTTAATTTTTGTCCTTGATTTTATTTGTCACAATGTGAAATGCATCACCACGTAAATGTTTGGCATTTATAGGTCATCAAAAATAAAATGTTTATGTGTTAAAGTGTTGGTCAATCCACATGGTTAGGAATAATAATAATTTAAAATAAAATTATGATTTAGTTAATTTTTATCCTTCTTTTTATTTTTGACAATGTAAAGTGTATCATGAGATAAATGTTTTGATTCTTATCAAAGTCTACCAACATGTATGAAGAAATATGAAAATGTGAAATACTATATTAAAAAAAAAAAACACGTGACAAAGGAAAAATAAAAATGATTGCACCTAAAGATTTATAGATTATATTTATTATTTATAACTCAAGACTAGTTAATAGTTTTTATTAATAAGATAGAACAAATTATAATTATTGTTTCTATTTATAACTATAAATTATTTTTTATTTTATTAATAAAATTAGGAGTAGTATTTAAGTGCGACCTTTTGGAGTTTGGGATGGATTTGTAGACAAATTCTAAGAAAATAAATTGTTGCCAAATCTTGATTTGTATTGTTTAAATTGGTTTTGTGAATGCATATATGTATTCATCACCCCCAAAAAAAACCTTGAGGAACTTAAATTGTGAAGAGTTCACCTATGAAACTTTTGATTTCAATGAATCCCATCGGATAGAGACAAATTAGATCAAAAAATAAGCCGGAAAACTTTCCAAAAGGTAGCCCTTAAACACTACTCCATACAATTAATTGAAATTAGAAAATCATAAATGGGAAATATTTTATACGCAACCTTACTACATTCTGCTTAATTCCTTGAGTTTCCATTGTTAAGTACCTCCATGATTCAGAAGTCATGGGGTTAAATTTCCGAGATGACCTCACGGTTAGCATCTTCTAGCTTGGCCCATGAGATGTGATCGAATGTGCCTTGACTTTCACAAAGGAAAAAAAAACTAAAAAAATTACTTTACTTAACAAAGAAAGCCTTCAAAATAAAATTACATTAATAAAACTTAATTAGATATAAATTATTGATAATATAAAATAATAATAGTAATTTTTAGTTATAAGGAGAGCTTCAGCGTAAATCACATAAGAAAGATTTCTGCCAACGTGTTTCGAACCAACCCATGTGGTTCATCATCAGGACAAGTTGAAAATGCAGATCTAGCTCAGCGTTTAAATAGTCCAAGCAGAGACTCCAACGGCTAAAATACCCCAACAGCTACTTTATCATTATTAATAAAGGTGGACTTCCACAAATAGAAGTTTATCCTCTTTTAATAGTGTTTTAATAGGTTATTCATGGGTTATAGAGGTGTATATAGGGCTAAAATCTTTCAACTTACACTTGTGTGTGCTGAATTTATGAGGACATCGAAAGCTAGGATTTTGAGCCTTGATATCGAGGGTTAAATGCTTTATGTTAAAAGTCAAGTTCAAGCTAAAGAGGCAAACAATGCTCTAGATTTTCATAAGTTTAACGAGTAATGAAAAGGATACCAAAATGAATTCGGTGTTGTCATTGATTAACGATGACTAAAATAGGAAACAAAGGAGATTAATGCCATTCATGGTTTCATGACCATAAGAAGGAAACTAAGGAAACAGGTCATGGAGGAACATGTCGTATAAAGGTATAGTTTTGGTATTATGGAACTAATTCAAAGCATAAAGAGACAAAGAGGATGGATTATGAAGACCACTCATTGCATCGATTGTGCTAGAGAGGGGTAAAACACGAACTGAAAGAAAAGGTTAGGCCAAGTACATGATGATACTAGTGGAAAAATAAAATCAATGCTCATCATGCAGAAATAGGATAATTGGATGTGGAAATCACAATGGGTGAAGTTTGGAATCTTCTTAGGGTAAGGCCAAAAAGTGACAAATGAGTGAAAAATGAGGCTCATATCCTAAGTCATGGTGAATCAAAAGGAGGAATTCTGAAAAGAGGAAAATAATATTCCATGGATACCAACATAGAAAATAGGTGCTAAACTAGGGCATCTATGTAGAGGTACACTTTACCACGAAGCTAGGATGTGTATAGAAAATAGGGTCTAGTGTTGCAAATTGATGGGGTTAGAACTTAGGCAGAATAAAAGTGGGAGTGAAACTCAATAATGCAACCAATATGGTGATATATGACCTACCCCTACATGCCAAGTTCAAGAGAAAGACACCTAAGGTCTAATGGATGTTGGAATAACAATCCCACCCTATCCTATAAAATCCATCTAGAACAACTAGATTCATGGTTATGTCACATAATAAAATTGATAAAACATGGATGAGGTAAAAACTCACAATATATTTGTATTTTTTATTTTTTATTTTTGGCATATATGATGTACTAGAAGAGTAATCACATAACACACCGAAGCAAAAAGAGATAAAAGATTCACACTCATATGTAAAATATGTGCAAGTGTAATTGAATCTAATGGTCATGTCAAGGTGTGAACACTAGTATGCATATGCCAAGTATTTACAGACATGAAATCATGGGGTAGTGGATTTACCATATTTCATACCATGATGGGGATATCCATAGTAAGTTGAGGTGTTCGATTCATAAATTTTGGTGATGTGAAGTAACGTCTAAAACCATAAGTTTATCAAGAATAACCCGAGGACATAAAATGTAAGTGCTCTTGTCATCTAGTGGAGCTCCTTCACAAGGAATATCAAGACATTAAGTCGGAAAATTTAACTTGTCAATAAGCAAAGATGAGTGGGAAAGTTCATTGGAAATTTCAACAATAAAAACACAAGACTTGACATGGTCCAAGGGTGGCACTTCCAAGGAGGCACAAGGAGATGCCCATTCGAAATACTCAACCACTTCTTCTTTCATCCCTCACCAATAAAAATATTTTCTCAAAGATGTAATCATATTCTAATACCCTCAATGAGCTAAAAAGGTTTTCTTTGATACTCATTTAGAATTAGATGTTTAAAGGTGGATACAATTGGAACATGTATTATGTTTATGAAGTTTAGCATCCCATCTTTGTTTCCTCCCTAACTAGACTATCTTAAAAAGTTTATTTTTTGTTGTCTCTATCCATATACTTTATCTCTTAACGATATGACTTTGATCTACTCTAGAAGGTATATTTTTGCATTACTAATAGAAATTTCAGCAATTTTGACAATCTGTTTTTCATTCCTGCTCAAGTCATATGCTACCTTATTCTCCTTCTCGTTGATGTGTTTAATAGCAAATACCAATTTTCTCAAGAAGGCCATCCACCTTCATTGTCGAGAATTTATATCTAATTGGCTAAAAAAATAATTCAAACTAATAGAATAAGTAAAATGAATAAATTTAATTCCTAAGAGACAATGCCTCCACATTTTTAGATCATGTATGACTGCATCTAACTCAAGATCATAAAACACATAATGTTTCTCACGGTATTTTAACTTTCTTGATTCATATGAAATTACATTATTTTCCTATGTCATAAATACTCCACCAAGTCATTTGAGACATGGAGCTATGCAAACAATAAAATTATTACTAGATAAACAATTTTCAATATTGGAGCTACTGTTAGTAAAAGCTTGAATCTCTAAAAACTATCTTCACACTTCTGTGTCCAATTGAACATAACTGCCTTTCTCTGTACCGAGGTTACAGGGTAAGCTAATTTTGAAATTCTTGAATGAAACTCCGGTAGTACTCGGCAATACCAATGAAATATTGAATGTCTACAACATCTTTAGGTGCTAGCTAGTTTAACATTACTTTCACCTTTTCATGGTCAATTGAAATCCCTTCCTTGGAAATCACATGTCCGAAGCACTAGATTGTTTTGTAATAGAATTCAAATCCACTAAAATTTGTGTATAGCTAATGTTCCCTAAGTGTTTTTATAACTATTCTCAAGCATTCTTCAATTTCTTCTTGCTTTCTAGAATATATTAGAATATCATTAATAAAATTAACAAAACATTTCTAGATACTTGCTAAAAATGACATTCATGAAATAGATAAAGGTGGTAAGACCATTCATAAGTTCAAATGGAAGTACGAAAAATTCATAGTGCGTGTACCTAGTGCTATAGGTAGTCCTCGGCATGTATTCATATTTTATTCTTAACTAGTGTAACCAGACTAGGGGTTTATTTTGAAAAAAGTGTTTCCCCTCTAACTTGGTCAAAAATATCATCTATTGTGGGTAGAGGTTATTTTTTATTAATAGTTAGGTTATCTTGTTGTTTGTAGTATTTACACGTGGTGGAATTTTTATCTTTATTTCTTACAAACAATATAATGGCTCCCTAAGTGGAAATGCTTGGTCTAATGTACCCCTTGTCTAGCATATATCATGATTGCATTCTTAGTTGCATGAGTTATGGCACACTTATTTTGCATCATCCTTTGGGCATAGCTATGGCTCTTGGTATTAACTTAATTCTAAACTCTATGTCTCTATTAGGGTTTAGTCTTAGAATCTCATCTACAAAACCATATTTAAATTATTTGATCAATTCAAGGTCATATTTTTTATGTTTCATGTTTTTTGTATGAATTTTTCTATCTGTGCAACAAGTAGTCTGTAGCCCTTATAGGTACATCTTTTTAACTATAAAGTTGCAACTGTTTTGATGGATATAAGCCTTGGTATTTCCCTCATAAGTTGCACATTTCCTTTTTCTATGGTGCATATAACAATTTTCTCTAGACAATTAACTACAAACATATATTTCTCCAACTAGTTAGTTCGTAATAATCATGCCCAACTTACCCCATGGGGTGACTATAATTACTAATCGAACCCTTGTCATGCTATCATAACAGCACGAAAATTTAAATTTTAGTTTTTTCTCTCATATATATGTGTGTGTGTGTGTGTGTGTTTATTTACCATCACTGCCTCCCACTGTCGTACACTCCATAATGATTGTGCCATGGTGACATGCTAGTCATACAAGTTGATGGAGGGTGTTGTAGTCAATGTTTTAGCCTATGGTTTTGGGGCCCTTAGTAGAATATGCATAAAATTTATGCCTCATCTAACATCCCATATCGATTGTGCCAAACATCCCTCCTTCTGAGTCCCATCACAGGGATGGGGAGTCAAAAATAACCTCCATCATTTGATTTCTAGTGATCCATACTATTCATCAGTGTGGTGTCCCTCCCACCTCATCTTGATGTTTTCCTCTTGGTGCTATGGTTTTGCACTCTTACACCTCAGGGGTGGGGACTACTGAGACATGTCATCCTTCTCCCTTCACTCCGACAGTATTCTGACAAATGCCTCTTTATGCTCCTAGGATAAAACCTTTAGGTCTACGTGGACTATGGGAGGCTCAACCACATGCATCCCTAGATTCTAGTCAGTCTGTGATTACAGTGCCTCATCACCACATGCCAACTCACCTTGGTGTGCTATCCCAATGACTCCTTCAGTTGCTCTCTTTTTTTTTAATCAACCAAGGAGGGTCCCTTTGGCACAATTTATCGTAACACACTCACCATGACATGTTAGTTTTGGTAGCATGAGATGGTGTTCTAGTCTCAAAATTTGTGGAGAGGCTAGAAAGCATGATATCCCTATAACCCATAAATAATTTATGGAAATTCCACCTAGAAACAACTCAATTAAATTAATTGATTGGTAATTAAAAAATGCCCAAGTCTAACTTAGGGAAATCATTTAATTAATCATAATTAATTGAGAAAGGTGTTGGGTTTTGTTATATTCTGTCCACAACTAGTCCACATAGTTAACTGGGGGTTAGAAGGGGGGACGGAGCCCCCTTTTCATTGTGCCGATTGTGTAGAGGGGGGAGTCATAGGGGTTTGAAGGGTTCAGGTAACCCCACTCTATGGTCCCCATAAAATTTTGGTTTTGGACCCTATGTTAGGTTCAGCAGACCTACCTATGGTTTTGTGCATGTTTTTCGCACATGGCTTTGGACGTAATGGTTTTCAGTCCATGGTTTTGGACGTGATGGTTTTTCGGTCCATTGTATTGGATGCTTCAGCATGTATAAATATGTATTGTAGCATTTAAAGGAGGATAATGAAAAATCAAGCTCGTAGTCATGGTTTTGGGGTCTAGGGGAAAATCTCTGTGTAAATGTGTTTTATGTGTTATGCTCTCACATTATTTATTTTTTGTGTTTTAGAATTCTTATGCAAGTATTTTTTGTATGAGGTTAAAACCTACATTTGTTTTCAGAGCTATTTTGGCTTCAAGAGGACGCCTTTGTTGCGAAGGGGTTTCGCTCAGGTGTGTGGCAGACCGTGTTCAGTGCGATATTTGTGAGATCAATTCTGGGGGTGAAAGAAGATGGCAAGGAGTGGAAAGATAGACATCGGGAAACTTAATGGTGAGTTTTTTGAGTTGTGGAAACTCAAGATGGAGGACCTGTTGGTGGGTAAAGATCAGTGGATCAGGGTAGATCCGGGTAATAAACCAATGAGAGTGTCCAATGAATAATGGAAAAAGTTGGATGAGAAGGAAAAGAGCACAATACGATTATGTGTCTGAGATTCAGTATTGATGAATGTATCAGGTGAAGCTATGGTGAAGGCTTTGTGGGAAAAGTTAGGGACTTTGTACCAATCTAAGTCTCTGATGAGTAAACTATTCCTACGGAAAAAGCTATATAACGTGAGGATGAAAGATGGAGACTCGGTGAGAGATCATCTAATCGAATCTAATATTGTGGTAAGTTAGTTATCATTTGTTGATAATAAGATTTCAAATGAAGATAAGTGCATCAGTTTGTCATGTTCTCTACCAGATTCATGGGATAGTCTCGTTATCGCAATAGGTAGCAATGCAACTACCTTGCAGTTTGATGAAATAGTCTCATCCTTGCTGACGGAGGAGATGAGATTGAAAAATATGGAGAGTTAGAATGGTCATGACTTGTCTATACAAGGATGGTCCAAAATAGAAACAAAAATAGGTCATCGAGTGGGAGATCTAAATATAGAGGGAGATCTAAATCTCTAGGAAAACCTATAAAGGTGGTGTGCTGGAAATGCAGAAAGGAAGGTCACTACAAAAGGGACTGTAAATCTAAAGCTCCTCAGAAAGGAAAGGGATCTCATGATGCTCCTTCTGTAGAGGTGAAAAGCACCTCAGATGTAGGTGGGGATGTGTACTTGGCTTCTTTAAGTACACATGTAGATCATGAGGCATAGTTGATTGACTCAGGTGCATACTTTCACTTCACTCCCCATAGAGAGTAGTTCTGAGAGTATGAGAAATACGATGGTCGTGATGTCTTCCTGGGGGATGACAAGAAGGCTAGAATCATTGGTCGCTGAAAAGTAAAGCTAAAGTTGCAAGGCAAAAGGGTTAGAACACTTTTGTGTGTTCTACATATTCCTACATTAGCCAGAAATTTGATCTCTGTAAGCAAGTTGGATGATGTAGGTGTAAAAACAGTGTTCGAGAAGCATACCTACAAGATGGTTGGGGGAGCACTGGTATTGATGCGGGGAGTTCAGAATGGAATTATGTACAAGCTACAGGTTAGAACTGTTGTCGATGGGTGCAATAGTTCTATGGTTCCTAAAAGTGGAGCATAAAATCTAGTGGTCTCTAGAGAGATTAACATTTTGTGGGATCAAAGGCTTGGACATATTGGAGAGAAGGGCCTTCGAATACTTTATGGTAAGGGTATCAAAGAGGGTAATAGCTCTCTGAATTTTAATTTCTGTGAAAATTGTGTATATGGGAAGCATAATCGGGTGATTTTCCCCTCTGGTGGTAAGAGGGCGAAACATATATTAGAGCTTGTGCATAGTGATGTGTTTGGACCTATGAAGGTTCCATAAATGGGTAAGTCTGTGTACTATGTACCATTTATAGATGACTTCTCAAGGAATACATGGATATATTTCCTTAAGAAGGAATTTGAAGTCTTTGATAGGTTTAAAGAATTCAAGGTTCTGGTGTGAAAACCAGACAGAGAAGAAGATACAGATGTTGAGCACATATAACGGTGGAGAGTTTTGTAGTAAGGAATTTGAAGAATTCTATAAGAAGTGTGGTATATCATGGTAGAAGACTAATCCATATACACCTTAGCAAAATGGAGTTGCAGAAAGAATGAACAAGACGTTAATGGAAAAGGAAAGAAGCATGCTCAGTGGTGCCAGGTTAGGACAAGAATTCTAGGCAGAGGTGGTGGAGACAGCATGTTACCTGGTCAATAAATCACCTTCATCAACGATGGAGGATAAAACTCCAAAAGAGGTATGAACAGGTAAGAAACCATCCCTTTCACATCTGAGGATATTTGGATGTGATGCATATGTACATTTTCCAAAGGAGAAATGAAACAAGTTGGATAGTAAATTTTAAAAGTGCATCTTTATTGGGTACAAGGATGGTTTAAAGGATTATAAGCTTTGGAACCCAGTAACAAGGAAGGTTGTGTACAGCTAAGATGTGCTATTCAGAGAGGTGAAATATATTGTTAATCATGAATTCCAACCAAAGGAACCTGAGAACATAGAGTTTGAGCTAAATGAGGATGAATCATACTCTATAGCAGAGGAGGAATCAGAACATGAAGAGCCACAAACTCTGGGTATGAGAAGATCAGTTCGAGAAAGAAGGTAGCCAAAAAGGTATAGTCCATCTGCTTTTTGTTCAAATTCTGGTTTATCTATTACTGATGACGATCCCAAAACTATGAACGAAGCAGTAAATTCAGATGATGGAAATCTTTGGAAAGAGGCCAGGGTTGATGAAATGGCATCTTTGCACAAAAATGAGGGTTGGGATCTGGTGGAGTTTCCGGCTGGAATGAAACCCATTGGCAACAAGTTGGTGTTCAAGAAGAAGACAAATATAGAAGGAAATGTGGAGAAATACAAAGCTTGGTTAGTAGCAAAAAGTTATTCCCAGGTGCCGGGAATTGATTTTGGTGATATTTTTTCCCTTGTTTCCAAGGTAACTTCTATTAGATTACTTTTATCTGTTGTTGCTACTTTTGATTTTGAGGTAGAACAGATGGATGTGAAGACAACATTTCTTCACGGAGATATGAAAGAACTCGTATACAAGTTAAAGAAGTCTCTGTATGGGTTAAAATAGTCACCAAGGATGTGGTATTAGAAATTTGATACATTTATGCGGGGAATTTGCTTCACTAGAAGCAAAGAAAATCACTGTGTGTATTTTGAATTAACTGGTGATAGTGTTATTTATCTGGTCTTATATGTGGATAATATGTTCCTGGTTGGAAATGAAAAAGAAATTATCCAGGATTTGAAGACCCATTTGTCCTCCAAATGCGACATGAAAGATCTTGGTGCTGCAAACTATATTTGGGGCATGGAAATTAAAAGACATTCGATAAAGGGGAAGCTCTGGTTAAACCAGAGAAAGTATGTCGAGACAATAGTGCAGAGGTTTAATATGCAAGATAGTAAACTCGTGAAATTTCCTATTTCTGTAGGTGTAAATTTATCTGCTGAACAGTGTCTGAAGACACAAGAAAAGGAAGAGGACATGTCCCGTGTTCCATATGCAAGTGCAGTTGGTAGCCTGATGTATGTGATGGTCTGTACTAGACTAGACATTGCACATGTAGTGGGAATATTGAGCAGTTTTATGTCAAAACCAAGGAAGGAGCACTAGACAATAGTGAAGCGGGTCTTCAGGTATTTGTGTGGCACTAGTGATTATGGTTTGTGCTACCAAGGAAGACCAGGATTGGACAGAGTGTTGAATCTTCGTGGCTTTCTTGATGCAGATTCGGCTGGAGATCTGGATCAAAGAATATCTACAAGTCGGCATGTCTTTAACCTATTTGGAGGTGCAGTTAGTTGGATGAGTAAGAAAGAATCTGTAGTGTCACTATCAACTACAGAGGCAGAATACATGGCAGCTACTCATGAAAGGAAGGAAGTAGTTTGGTTTCAAAGATTGTGTTCAAATATGGGGTTAGTACAGGGAGCTATAAGGATATACCGTGACAACCAAAGTGTAATTTTCTTGGCAAAGAACCCTGCATATCATTCAAAGACAAAGCACATTGATGTTTAGTATCACTTTTTGAGGGATATGATAGAAAACAAAAAGGTGTTGCTGGTAAAGGTGGACACGTTGAAGAATACTGCAGATGCATTAACAAAATTCGTGAGCTCTGAGAAGTTCTCTTTGTGTAGAGAAACAATGGGTGTTGCAAGGCTAGACAAATGACTAAGTTCTCTTGTGGCCCCCTGTGGAAAGAAAACAACAAGTGGGAGAATGTTGGGTTGTGTTATATTCTTTCCACGACTAGCTCATGTAGTTAACTAGGGGTTTAGAAGGTGGGCGAAGCCACACCTTCATTGCGCCAATTGCACAGTGGGGGGAGTCACAGGGGTTTGAGGGGTGTAGGTAATCCCACTCTATGCTCCCCGGAAAATTTTGGTTTTGGACCCTATGTTAGGCTGGGCGGACCTACCTATGGTTTTGTGAATGTTTTTCACACATGGTTTTGGACACGATGGTTTTCGGTCCATGGTTTTGGACACGATGGTTTTTCAGTACATGGTATTGGATGCTTCGGCATGTATAAATATGTATTGTAACATTGAAAGGAAAATAATGAAAAATGAAGCTGGTAGTCCCAGTTTTGGGATTGAGGGGAAAATCTCTGTGTATATGTGTTTTATGTGTTATGCTCTCGCATTGTTTATTTTCTTTGTTTTAGAATTCGTATGCAGGTAATTTCTGTATCGGGTTAAAACCCACAAAAGCTGAGAGTTTTGTATAGACTCACATGGATCAATTCAGAAGCGATCTTAACCATTAACAGGGAATAAATTGGGGTCATTATTTATCCAAATAGAGATCAGAAGAGGAGGTTGATGAGGTTCGAGAGATATATACATAAAAAGAGTGAGTTTCATTGGTAGATTGATTTTCCATAGAAAAACATTCAACCGAAAGAAATAGAGCTAGAAGGAATAATGATCTGCACAGAGATAGTAATAGCCTTGGTGAATATTCCATGTAACAAAAGTTAAAAACAATAACCACAGTCGATGGGACACTTATTTCAAGTTGAATGTTGGGAAATACATCTTAACGGGTCTTAATTTAGTTGTTTATCACTAAGGAAATTGGAAAAGGCAATGACTAAGGCTTTGGAAAGGAAAAATGGTATTTTTTGGACAAGTATTTATGGAAATAATCAAAATTAGGAAAAAAAGGAGGTGAAAGGTCACAGGTTTCATGTGAGGAGGAAAATGAAGGAAAATAATGGAAAATGAAGAAAATAGAGGCCTCATTCATAAAAGGTCTTATGAGGACCATCTCATGGCTTTTGTCAGTTTAGCTTTGGAGCTCTCTCATTATTCTCTCTCTCTCTCATACTCTTCGACACTTAGAGGTTTCTTGGAGCACTTTTGCATTAGAGCAAGAAAGGAAAAGAAGGCAAGAGGAAGCAAATATCAAGGAGGGAAATGTAGGATCAAGTGGAAACAATAGACTTCATTGCAATTATCGACTTGCATGTGTATTTTCCTAGCTAGATTTTGCATGCATGATATCGCATGTGTTTCATCTCTACCATGGAATGGGTTTTTCCAAGTGTGACAATATTTTCATCCTATCCTTGCTATTTCTTGATAGCATTAATGAGATGGGTGCTCTCATTTAGTTTATATGGGATGGTTGGATTGGATTCGAAGTTGAGTGGGGTGGATCTCCAAATTAACAAACAAATGGTTTGATTGGTCCCAGAACTAGATTGGGGATGATGATGCCACTGGCCTAGAAACCCCTGAACTGAACTATGGGTTGTGGTAAAGCGAGACTGTGTGCTTCAGTGCGCCTAGGAATCATTGTTGATGAATGGAAGGATATATGGTAAAGCTAAGAGGTGGATTTTATCTCCACTGTGCCTACTAATCCTGGGATGGGATGCACAATAAAGCCTTGAGATTATGTCCTAGTGTAGGGCCTACTGATCCCTCGATTGGATTGTGGATGCATGATAAAGCCTGAGAGACTAGGAGGCACTCGAGTTCCTCATGGTATATGCGGATAACCCTGGGATGAAAAGATACATCACTCTTCCAATCTATGGCTAGGTGGAACATGCTAGTCCCATCTCTGGTTAGTTTATTTCATTCATTAGTGAGAAATTAATTCTCTTGATATTCATGTGTAAATGTAGATGTCAATATGGATTTTTATGGCTAATATGCTTATGGCATTTTTGTTCCTATTACGCTAGTTATATGTATGTTTTGTGACAACAACTATTTATGGATCATAACATGTTTTTACTTGTATTTGAATGGATAATGTATCTATGAACTAATGAATGATATGACAGAAAATGACATGAGAAAACAATGATTCATGGAGAATATCAGACAAGTATGCAGCCCCTACACTTAATTTTTCTATTTAGACCTATAGGTTACATGTTGATGATATGTTTCATGAAATGCCTTTCATGGCTAGTAGGGGTCTAGCTAGGGTATTGATAAACTTAGTAATTTTTCATCATATGTTCCATGTGATTTTCATGATTCTAAGCTATCATTCTATTATGGGTAGTGGCCTAGGCTCTCAGCCTGAAAGAAGTGGCTTAAGTCCCGAGGTCGCTGGCAGCGAACTAGAAACTTGGGTCTCTAGTCACTGACAGGTATGCTTCTAAGAGTGACTTCAGGTTATTGGTTGCTCCCTTTCCAATAGAATGAGAGAGGCTATGGCCTAAGAGATCCGAAAAAGTAGTGCCGCCTACGGACGAGTTGTCTATGTGGATGCCTTATCTCTTGAGGGTTTTACTGATGATGTTGGATGACTGTGTGTAATGTTTCATCGGTTCCACTTCCATAATGTCACATATGAGATTGAATCTGATCATAGTAGCCTCTTACATCATGTTTACATTGGTTGGCATGGTTACTTGGGTGAATGTGGGAGGAGGTCGTTACAGAGTGGTATCAGAGCATGGTTCACCCCTCACACTGGATGGGTGGTGTGTGTGTTACACAACATTTTATCACTGTACCTATACTCCTCATTCCCTAATCTTGGAGGACCACTACAATGAATGCTATGTGCTTTCCCTTCATGAAGAAACTCCCATTGTGTCCTTCTTCATGAGCAGAACAACTCCCTTTTGCACCATTTCCCAAAAATCTTCTATTTTTCCGAGTTTACAAGACCGACGGTAATGACCCTTGTCCTCCTCGTGCAGATATTCAAGGATTAACACTGTCCCTAGCCCTGACTGGAGCAACTGACCTTTGTTCCATTCCTGTTGATCCTCTTACATAATTTTTTTTAAATAAGGAACCAAAGCTTGCAACTCTAGAAGCTTCATAACTGAATTTTAATAAATGGTTGAGCCCGATGGAGTCGAGGATGCCAGTTTGGGCTCCTTTCCCCTATAAGGATGGAACTACCTAAAGATATACGACCTTCTCCCATGATAACAGGAACCATCTCTCATCCATTCATGCTATATAAACCTCCATTTTTCCCAAGCACAAGCTAGTGTTGAAGTGTTAATATTTGTGTGCTAGTTCTAATTATGTTTGGAGTAAACAACAAGCTATTCATAGTTGTAGCTCTCTAGTTGTGTAAGGGAGAAGTGTGAATTTGGTTTAGTGTGAATCCTAAAGGGTAGAGCCTTAAAACTATCATTGTTGAGGCCATCATGGAATGCTGACAAAAGTGTGTGGGAACCTAGTTTTGTTGGGGGAGAACAACAATGTCAAGACAATGGTTGTAATATCTTCTTGATTCAATATATATGAAACTATTGATTGATTTCATACATAATGTGTCATCTCACATGTTTATGGCTTAATAGTTCTTGACTTGTTAAGTAGGTTGAATTACAATTTGTCTATTATCATGGTTGTTGTTTTATGTTGTTTACTTGTTTTAGGTGTTTGGAGAAGGAAACGAGAGATAGCTCGAGCGAGCGATCAAGGTCACCACCAAACGAGATAAGTGTACTAAGAGGTAGGCCATATTAATTGGTCCTAACATAAGGAAATATTCTATATAATGTATCCGTTGTGGCTAGACCCATTACTTGGGTATAAAAGAGTTTTTCTATCAAAATGGAGGCTATATAGGAGAAAAATATAATAAGGAAAAACACCTCATGGGAAAAATGATGAATTATTAGCTTGAACCTGGAGTTCATTTGTGATCCAGGAGTGCCATGCTCTAAAATTTGTTGTGATAACTTTAACTCTAATTGGTAGCTCTGCAATATTTTTGTGCACTGCTGAGATCTAAATCTAGTTGGGTTGCCATCCTCAATGTATTATACTCAAATTCAATGGACAATAGGGCCTTTTTCCCATAGAAAATATCATAGGGTGTTAATCCAATGGTGGTTTTCCATGTGGTATTATAGGCTCGGGTGGCCTCGACTAGCCTATTTGCCCAGTCTTTCCTACTGCTGCTAAACACTTTGGTTAGGATTCCCTCGAGCTCTTTATTGGTCACCTCCACTTTCCCATTAGCTTGTGGGTGATAGGTAGTGGAGGTTCTATGCTTGATCTTATGCTGGCTTAAAAAGTCTTCAGTAATGTTGGAGGTAAATTGGCTACCTTCATCAGTGACCAACTCTCTAGGGTACCAAAATTTATAAAATAAATTCTCCCTTAATAACTCAACCACCTTCTCCTCTGTTGCTACCTTAATTTCCTTGGTATCAACTCACTTAGTCAGATATTTAGTGCATACAATGATATACTTATTTTGCTTGGAAGGAGGGTCAATAGGTCTAATGAAGTCCATGGCCCATTTGTCAAATGGTTCGAAAGTCACTTGAGGTTGTAGAGGCATTTCATCTCTTGGAGTAGGCTTTCCCATCCTTTGGCACAATCACACTAACTAGTATATCTCTTCACATCTTGATGAAGAGTGGGTGAATAATAGTCAACTCGTAACACTTTAAATGATATCCTCTTTGATGCAAAGTGACCTCCACAAGGTCCATCATGATAGGTCGTAAGGATGTCAAAGACTTCCTCCTCCCTGACACATCTTCTCAGAACTTGATTTGGGCCTAGTTTGAAGAGATTTCCCCCAATCCAAGTGAATGGGGTGCTCTTCCTCAAAATCTTTCTTTTCTCTTTAGAGGACAAATTCGGTGGGAATTGTGTAGAGACAAAATAGTTTTCTATGTTATTGAACCATGGAGAGAGAACTAAAATGGTGAATAAGTGTTCATCTGTTGACTGATCATCAACCATTCCTTCCTCTCCTGTAGGCAAAATTAATCTAGACAAAAAATCTGCAACAACATTTTTCTTCCCAGGCTTATCAACAATAGTTAGATCAAACTGATGTAGCAAAAGTAACCATCTAATAATTTGGGCATTCACATCAGGTTTATTTATTAATATTTGATTGCAACATGGTCAGTATTGTTACACGGGAATAGTGTTGACTCGGATGCTACTATTCCCACTAAGATGGGTGGCTATCTTAGAAACAAACAATCAAAGTCTACTATTGATTCCTTTTATGAAAAATAGATGAGAGGAGAACCAAGAGGGCCAACCTGAGTCTTGCGCTCGATTTCCACTCCTTCTTGATAGAGTTGTGCCGCTTCTTCTTTATTTGCTTAGCTTCAAAAAGACCTGTAGAATCACAGCAACATACTATTATGCAAGAAACAAGGATCTAAGCTCATAAATAATGGAGGATCAGATGTGCATTAACCATATACAAGCATATATAAACAAGTACACAAGAATATGGAAGGAAACAAGAATAGCTTTATTCAGATGAAAAGTAGAAAGAATATTACAACCATGTGCTCTAACCTAGCATCATCCTCTAGCTGAGAAGCCCTCCTTCACCTCAAGCAAAGCAAAATCACCCAACATTGTTAATGTACACCAGAATACCAACAACACTTCTCTATAAGATACAAAATTCCAGCCTTTGGATCTCTGTGATGAGGGATCCATATATAGATGATTAAAGAGAGGTGAGTCATCTTTTGGGATCTTGATTAGTGTATTCTCTTTGATAGCTCCTGCTTCCACTTGGAGAATGATGATCTCTTACTCATCCTTGGTCGAAAATGGAGTGGCAAGTGTGAGAGGGGAAGCTTCTCGAAGATTCCATGATCTTCCACCTCACATTTTTGTCCCTGCTATTTGTCCATTCTCGACCGTCGCTCCCTACAGAGGAGAAAAACAGTATGCATCGCACCCTGTACATTGGGAAGGTGATATGCATCGCACCCTCTACATTGAGCTTTCAGTATGGTCCAGTTTTGACAATTTATGAGCAGTTTTCAGTGGAGAACTTCTGGGAGATGATGTAATTAGGTGACCCTGTTCCTTTAGGCAGTGAAGCAACACTTTTAGGGACTTAGGAGCCCTCAGTTTATGGACATTTTTTATTGGGGTTGAAGTGCCCATAAATGTCTATAATAGTTACCCCCTAAAGCGTGAGGTCGTTAATCTTTTTTGAGGTCGGATGAAATGCTTTACTATGAGGATCTGAAGTTTTTCTGAGCTGGGAGGTGATCTATAATAAGATACAATACAATACATTATTTGACAACATTTTTTCATGATCTACCTGAGGCGGGCATTCCCATGCTCAGCTTTATAAACTCATTTTCATGTACATAGGCCAGACGATCGTCTGTGTGACAGACTGATGATATGGACACATCATCCTTTGATTTGGATGATCATCTGTTCGGCAATGATCTACACTGGATGTTTTTATATTCCTGAATATATCGCAACCCAGATGGATGAAACTAGATCGAGGGTCTTCAAAACTCATCCAATATTCACTCGGAGTACAAGTTGATCCATGTGAAAAATGTTTTGGAGTCGAATGTGGAAAGACATCGCCTGATTACCAGCCAATGATGTATCAGTTAACATGCGCAAGAGGAATCACCAATAATGACAATGACCCTCAAGGTACTACAGTACAATTTGCGTAGTGTGAAAATGGACTTGGCGTCAAACACCATGCAAAATCTCTCGGTCAAAGGCCATTGATGTAAACTTGTCACCGAAAGTGAGAAACCTGCCATTAAGGCATGCAAGCTTCAAAGTACTGAAAGGGTTGTTCTTAAGTCAACTTCTTGGATAATGAGCTGATGTCAACAAGAAGTGACCCGTCTCAGGAGGGCCTTAATGAATTCCACATCAACGACATGGAACAAAGCAAATGATTTTGGAGGTGAAAACAAACTGACGATATAGGGTTCAGGGTGGAGGTAATGAAGGAATGAAGCATGAATGTATTGCAGTGGGTGAGACACAGGTGAATTGTCTGAATGACTTCTCTTGAACATATCAGCAACATTGACGATGGGTTGGCAACATTAACCCCAAAGACGAATGGCGTGACGGACCAATGGTGAAGACCACTGAACGGAACAACCCAACCCGGCATGGATGTGGAAGGAAAGTGTCATGTTCAAGAGCGACTTGCTACCAATAAAGTTTCTTTTTGTTTTCTTCCCAATTTTCCCCAATCATTGTTGACTAGTACCTCTTTATTTTTTTCAAGCTTGAGGAGGATAACATATGCTTGTTCTATAATCCACCCTTTAGGCGAACCTGTCGCTATATTTTAGCGAGTCTAGCGACAGTGAAACTCGTCCTCGTCCCGTTGGATGAGTTTGTCGCTATTCAGTTTTAACGAGTTTAACGACAAATATCAATTTCAATTTTAGAGAGTCTGAAAAAAACGGAAAGAAGACTCTGAAGATTCTTTTTCGTTTAATAATCCATTAAGTCCGAAAAAAGCGTAAAATAATACAAAAGGGATGAATTTTCGATAGTTTTAACGAGCTGAACAAGACAAGTGCTCAATATTTTTGTGTAATAATCCCTCAGGTCCAAAAAGATTAAAATCTAGAGGAGCGATAACACTTCTGATGCCTTTTAACGAGCTGGAGAGGCCAATCGCTCGGTAATATTTTCATATTTCACGATTGTTAAAATTGGAAACCAGGGAAAAACTTCATGTGGGTCATCTTATTCATGGCTGATAATATTTTTATTAGATTCCTCACGTCGAGAGGTGTAGGATATATATAAATATCATCCGATTCCGATAAGTATTCATGGAGATATGAATTTATTTTGATTATCGAATTATTATCAAACGAACCTACAACTCATGTAGGCTCAGAAGCCCAACAGTCACATCTATTCACCCACCAACGTTATGTATAAATATAAGAGGCATTTTCCTCTTTTGGACTCACTCATCTCATCACATCTCTCTCTCTCTACTGCGCATATATGAGTCTCTTCTCTACTGCACTGCAATGGGTCTCTCTCTCTCACACATGTGAAGCCGGAAGCTGCTGAAACTGAAGCTGCAACTGCAGAAGTAAAGATTGATTTGCGTGGCCTAGAAGATCTCCTCTTTGGAATTTTGCTATAGTTTCATCTGAACCTCCTCTAAAAACCGCACTTTTGGTGGTGGAATAAAGTCAATACGATGAACGGTTTGCAAGATATCGACTGCCCTAGTTTGAAGCCAGAAATAGCTGAAACTGAAGCTGCAACTACAGAAGTAAATATTGACTTGCGTGGCCTATAATATATCCTCTTTGGAACTTCACTATAGGCTCATTTTAACCTCCTCTGAAAGCCACAAATTTTGGTGGTGGAATGAAGTCAATCCGATGAACGGTTTGCAAGATATCGACTGCCCTATTTTGAAGCCGGAAACTGCTGAAACTGAAGCTGCAACTGCAGAAGTAAAGATTGAATTGCGTGACCTAGAATATCTCCTCTTTGGAACTGCACTATAGTTTCATCTGAACCTCCTCTGAAATCTGAAACTTTTGGTGGTGGAATGAAGTCAATCTGACAGTCGGTTTGTGAGATATCGTCTGCCCTAGTTTGATAATGAAGCCGCTAATGCTGATGCTGCTGATCTAGGGTTTGCTGCCACTGATATGAATCAGATTTATTGTACTATTTCTCTCTGTTGAATTATTGAAGATAAAAGAATATTTGATCAATGGGTTTCCCCACACATTGTGGGGTTTGTCCCTGGCTAGCCGCCACATCTTGTGTCTCTTGTCTTGGCTTGTTTTCTATTGATCGTTTAATGTTCTATCTGCACTTTACTTTATGTACATGTGATTGCTAATCGGTAGAATATAATAAGAAAAAGAAGTAAACTATCATAATCATATAACATACCATAATTTAACATGGTATCAGAGCTGAGGTGAAGACAAAGCCTGAGCAAGAGCAAGAGAAATCACCGAAGAGAAGATTGGCAAGGCTATCCTAAAAGAACTATGGGGTCCTCAACACTCTTTCCTACCGAAGACAAGCTCCATCAGAAAGCTGACTATCACGGATGGAAGATGTCTATCGATATAACCTTGGAGGATCAAGGAGTGTTGGGTCACATGAGAGGCAATATTGTTGAGCCTCCATCAAATGCATCCGCTACTGCATGGAACAAATGGAAAAACGGAGAAATTAAAGCGAAAAACATCATTCGGGTCTCTATCGACAAGCGCTTGGTAGCCTACATCTTTGATCTACACACCTCCAAGGAAATCTACGATAAACTGGTGAGTTTATTTAAAGTTAATGATGGAAATCAAGTTTTGTTTCTTAGAAATAAGCTAAGGAAAATCAAGAAGGGTAAAGATGAAAGTATGCAAGCATACTTCTTAAGAATCACCGAGATCAAGAATGATCTCCTATCTACTGGGGAAAATATTACTGACAGATAAATGGCACTCACAACTCTCGGAGGATTACCATCTGAATGGTATGTGTTCAGGACTACTCTTCTAAACAATAATGTAGTTCCTAGTTTCGAGGAATTAATGGCTAGATGCATTCAAGAAGAAACAAGGGTAGAAGAGCAGGAAATGCCCTTGCCTAAAGGTCCTCCTGCTGCTTTTTTTTTCATCCTAAGAAAAGAAATAATTCTGGGTCTAAATCAAAAAGAAAGGCTGGATTTAAGGGTGGAAGAAAAGGATGATGTTTCATTTGCAATAAAGCAAGCCACTATGCAAGGGAATTCCCTGATAGAAAGGACTCTCACCATGACGATGATCAAAATCCCTCTCATGGTAATCGAAGGAATGGAAAATTCAACAACAAAGGCAAGAGGAATGTTGAGAATCAAGGAAGAGTACAAGCATTTAAGAAGGCTAGAAAGTCCAGGATGTATTAAATGCACCTGACCTCAAAAAGAACCTAGTGTCCATCTCGGTAATGGAAGACAAAGGCTACAAGGTAACCTTCAACGATGGCAAGGTATATATATGGAAAAATAATGTTAAAGATGCCTTTACTCTTGGGTTTACTGTTGATTCATTATATCAGGTCGATGGAAGTCTGCTAGGTGTCATGTCCTGTGACACAACTCTTCAGTCTGAACTTTGGCATCGGAGGTTTGCCCACCTTCATTACAAATCTCTACCCGATGTAAGACATATGGTAAAAGGGATGCCCGGATTGCAAGTAGAGAAAGAAGGTGTATGTCCGGGATGTGCTGAAGGAAAGCTCAAAAGGGGACCATTCCCCTCAAGCCAAAGCAAGACCTTTGATATATTACAGTTGGTTCACTTAAGCATATCTAAGGAGAGGGAGACTACTACACCACATACTCCTGACCAAAATGGTGTGGCGAAAAGGAAGAACCGCATGATTGTGGAAACCATCTCTATGGGTAGATGATGTAACAATGTCTGATGTGGAGGAACCCATGGATCTTATTTATCCACCTGAGCCTTCCTCTTCTAGGAAGAGGCCTTCATGGCTTAGGGGGATACTTGTTGATGCTGAAGGACATGGTGCACTCCGATGAACCTTTCATGAAAGTAAGCAACCTATCAGGTATCAGGGATACCTAACCATCATGACCACGGTCATACAAAATGAGCCTTCATCATTCTCAGGTGTCGTCAAACATTAAGTATGGAAGGATTCTATGACCATAGAGTATGAACCTATTATGGAGAATGATGTCTGGGAAGTAGTTCTCAGACCTCGGATAAGACAGTTGTTATTTCCAAATGGCTTTACAAGATAAAGCATGCAGCAAATGGAAGTATGGAAAAGTATAAGGATGATTCTGTTGCTCATGCTTTCTCCTAGAAGGATGGTATAGACTATGATGTGATATTTGCACCTGTTTCCAGATATATGACCATCTGCTCGATCATAGCCCTTACCACTTCACAATGATGGAACCTGCATCAGATGGATGTCAAGACCGCGTTCTTGCACAGTTCGATCAAAGAAGAGGTCTATGTGGAGCAACCCGAAGGATTTGAGATTTATGATCGAAAATATCATGCATGCAGGTTGAAGAAGGCTCTTTATGGGCTGAAGCAAGCACCCCGAGCATGGTATGAGAGGATCGACAGCTACTTGATGAATTTGGGATTCACTAGGAGTGAAGTCGATCCTAACCTTTACTTTAAGGTTGAAGATGATAAACGTCTCATACCGGTGTTATATGTGGATGACCTCTTTCTAACAGGTGCACACCCTCTCATTCAAAAATGTAAGAGTGAGTTGGCTTCTGAATTTGAAATGAAAGACCTAGGACTGATGCACTATTTCCTATGACTTGAAGTGTTGTAGAAGCCAAGGGAAATTTTCATGTCTCAAGAAAAATATGTGGTGAAGATTCTAAAAATATTTGATATGGTGGACTGCAAGCCTGTGACTACCTCGAGGATCTTAAATTTTAGAAGCTATCTGGTAGTGATGTCGGACCAGATTTGGGAAATGCTTCTGAGTTTCATAAACTCATTCACATTGATGTTATTAGTGAACCTCCATCCGAACATATGTTTTGCAGTTAGCATTGTGAGCTCATATCTGGTTGAGCCTCACTGGATTGATGCCAAGAATCTTCTGAGATATCTTCATGGTACAATGGGCTAAGATACACTGTCGAAGATGTGAGACTACCTAGATATAATGATGTTGATTGGGCAGGTAGTCTGGTGGACCGTAAGAGCACTTCCAGGTGCTGTTTCACCTTGTGATCTGCTTCGATATCCTGGATGAGTAGGAAGTAGAAGTCGGTGGCCTTGAGCACCACCGAAGCAAAATATATTGTTGCTAGCATGACCTCGTGTGAGGCAATCTGGTTGTGAAAGCTCTTCACTGAGTTGTTTGGATTTACATTGGATACCACTGTGATTCTCTGTAACAACCAAAGGTGGGATTTGATTACCAAGGAATCTCGTATTCGTCGATTGCTCCAGCAGATAGACATCATCTGGGATATGGTAAGTCATTGAGCAAGGAGGCTCCATTGCATTAAGATGATGTACAGGTCGATACACCTTGTCAAAGCCCCAAGGAAAGATCTAATCTGTGATTTTCCCAAACGACTTGGAGTCATCAAGAAAACCTTGTATAAGGGTCCTACATGTTGCATACATTGAGCTCTGGGAGCTCTGAGGGCTTGCGGTTCTTACTGGAACAACATATGACCATAAGGTGACTCACCCTCCCCTGGTGGTGCGCACTGGAACAAGATGATTCGCTCTCTTGTGGGACAAGATGATTCACTCTTTTATGGAACAAGATGATTCGCTCTCCTGTGTACCAGGATGATTAGTTCTCTCGTGAGGCCTGGATTGATGTGTTCTCCATGGTGATTGTAGTAGGATTGATGTGTTCTCCTGTGAGGCCTGGATTGATGTGTTCTCCATGGCAGCCTATATTGATGTATTCTCCATGGCAATTGTAACAGGATTGATGTGTTCTCCTGTGAGGACAGGATTGATTATTTCTCCTGTCGAGGCATCCTACCCATGTAGTCTGAGACTCATGGGAAGTACCTCTCATCTGATCAATGAGCAGGGAAATGAAGTTAGGGGCCATAGTAGTACCGATGGACGCATTGTTGTATCTACCATACTCCCTACGCTAGGATGACCTCCATTGATCTAGGATCAATGATACTGGTCTCGGACCTGTGGTAGGAGTTGTACCATACTATGACACTGACTTCGAGTTGGTTGAGACTGAGCTGGGACCAGTGGTACATACTTCGAGAATGATTTCGTGTCAGTGCAGTACTAGTCTGAGACCAGTGAGAGTGGTACATACTATGACGCTGACTTCGGGTCGGTTGAGACTGGCCTGGGACCAGTGGTACGCTCTCTGAGACTACGACACTGGTCTGGGACCAGTGGTAGGAGTTGTACCATATTATGACGCTGACTTTGGGTCGGTTGAGACTGGTCTGGGACCAGTGGTACATACTCTGAGACTGACTTCGTGTCAGTGCAGTACTTGTCTGGGACCAGTGAGAGTGGTACATACTATGACGCTGACTTCGAGTCGGTTGAGACTGGTCTCGGACTAGTGGTACACTCTCTGAGACTGCGATACTCATTTGGGACTAGTGGTAGGAGTGGTACTTATTATGAAGCTGACTTTGGGTCAGCTGCGACTGGTCTAGGACCAGTGGTATGCCCTTTGAGACTGACTTTGAGTCAGTGGAGGATGATACTGGTTTAGGACCAGTGGAGTTGTACTCACTATGACGCTGAATTTCAGGTTGGTTGAGACTGGTCTGGGAACAGTGGTACATACTCTGAGACTGACTTTGAGTCAGTATGATACATCCTTGATCATTTCTTCTTATTCATAATTCGGACAAAAGCAGAGCAGAACAGAACAATGCAAGAGCATAGAAAAATAGAGCAAAACAGTACAGATCAGTGCAGGGCAGAACAATTCAAAGCAGATCAGGCAGAATTAAGCAGAGCAGGGCAAGGGTCACGGCAGTGCATTTGATGGATGAATAGTAACAACCGATAGACAGATTGCAGATGAAGTTCTCAATGGTTGAGAGGGAGTGTTAAAATTGGAAACTAGGGAAAAACTTCATGTGGGTCATCTTATTTATGGCTGATAATATTTTTATTAGATTCCTCTCGTCGAGAGGTGTAGGATTGATATAATTGTCATCTGATTCCGATAAATATTCATGGAGATATGAATTTATTTTGATTATGGAATTATTATCAAACCGACCTACAACTCATGTAGACTCAGAAGCCCAACAGTCGTATCTATTCACCCACCAACGTTGTGTATAAATATAAGAGGCCTTTTCCTCTTTTGGACTCACTCATCTCATCACATCTCTCTCTCTCTACTGTGCAGATATGAGTCTCTTCTCTACTGCACTAAAATGGGTCTCTCTCTCTCACACATGTGAAGCCGGAAGCTGCTGAAACTGAAGCTGCAACCGCAGAAGTAAATATTGACTTGCATGGCCTAGAAGATCTCCTCTTTGGAACTACGTTGTAGGTTCATCTGAGCCTCCTCTGAAAGCCACAACTTTTGGTGGTTGAATAAAGTCAATCTGATGAATGGTTTGCAAGATATCAACTGCCCTAGTTTGAAGCCAGAAACTGCTGAAACTAAAGCTGCAACTGCAGAAGTAAATATTGACTTGCATGGCCTAGAAGATCTCCTCTTTGGAACTACACTATAGGTTCATCTTACCCTCCTCTGAAAGCCAAAACTTTTGGTGGTGGAATGAAGTCAATCCGACGGTCGGTTTGTGAGATATTGTCTGCCCTAGTTTGATAATGAAGCTGCTAATGTTGATGCTGCTGATCTAGGGTTTGCTACTGCCGATATGAATCAGATTTATTGTACTATTTCTCTCTGCTGAATTATTGAATATACAATAATATTTGATCAAAGGGTTTCCCCGCACATTATGGGGTTTGTCCTTGGCTAGCTACCACATCTTGTGTCTCTTGTCTTGGCTTGTTTTCTGTTGATCGTTTAATATTCTATCTGCACTTTACTTTATGTATATGTGATTGCTAATTGGTGGAATATAATAAGAAAAAGAAGTAAATTTTCATAAGCATATAACATACCATAATTTAGCAATGATTCAGGTGAAAAGAGCTTAAAGAAGACTCGTTTTCGAGGAACGAGTGATAGTTTTGAGTAGCAGCTGATTCGAGGTAAGATTTAGAATTTTCCAATCACGACAGTGTTACAAGGTTGGCTAGCAGAATCACTCTTCACAGATGTTCCTTGAAGGGGTAAACAATCATATGGGGGTGAATGATCGGCTAAAAACAGAGTGGAGGTGATGGCAAGAACACGACCAACGCTCAAAAGCTGGCGATAAGGCATTCATAATGGTTATTTACCTGTTCATTTTTTAATGAGCTTAAACGTGTGGAGAAACACTTGCTCATGACTTATGTTTATTTTTTAACGAGCTTGAACTATGCGGTAAAACTGCTCGTGGAGAGTTTATTTTTTAACAAGATTGAACTCTGCGACAACATTGCTCACCCGTTGTATGATAAGAAACATCTCATTCAAGATGCCATTTTTTATGGAGCTTGCACCTTTTGAAGCTTTGCCCCGAATCATTTCTTTATGCAAGTTAGGAAACGACTATCCTTACAGGTTTAAAGGGTTAGAGGTCCTAAAAATTTTAAAAATAATTAGCCACTCTTCACTTGCATGCAGAAAGGTTTGCATGCCCCCAGGTATAGTGAAAAATTTCCACGTTACCAAGAAAGTTTCATCCGCATAGCAGATAAAATTCTTTCTCGGCGATGTCTATTGAAACGGAAAAAGGGGAGTCGAGTCACTCAGCATAGCCTTAACGAAGGTATCTTATTCCAGTCTGTTCCCGTTTTCCTATGAGGACAGGTTCGTCAGACTAGTCATATATCCCTCATGGAAATAGACCCTATACCCAAGGTTTTCCTGCCGAAACAGACCAGGGTGCATGCCCCTGGGTTTCAGTCACTTCTCCTCGAATCACTCGTGCTCATGAGGTCAACGGGCTGGAGATCGATGAGGCATTTGTTGCGTGAAAGTACCATTTAGGGATGGCATTTGACTATTTATGATGTGTGATCCACGGAATGAGATTTGGTCCATGAGCTTGACCATTCTCCCTTCCTGCGGAAAACACATTACTCTAAAGAGTGAGGAGACGATGGATCCCATGCAATAAATATAGTCATGTCCAAGGAGTAGATTTTAATCTAAAGGTCCTTGAACCACCATAACGTTCATGTGAACAGTTTTCCTTCTCAAAGTAATGGGCACATTTGGAAGGATCCCTAAAGGTCGACTAGTTCCCTTATCAAAGCCTGTTAGATTTCTCATTTAAGGCAAAAGCGATGGCGAACCAAGCGGTTTCCAAGCAGTTGCGGAAAGGATACTCACAGAAGCCCTTAATCAATGATGGTACCAACCATGACCATTCTGTAAGCTTGTATAATGATTTTGAATGGTACACTGGCTGGTAAACGGGGTCTTCCTAGTAGATTCCAGTCGAAGGAAACAACTAGGTTTCTTGGTGGTGGGACCGAATAGACGGCCGGGTAGGACTCTGATGAACTTCCTTCCTGCGGCAAAGGAGCGGGAGGACTGCCCCCAAGATCATCAGAGTTGGTGTTAATGAAAAGAATTTGAACGGTGTCGTTCTCTTTCTCTTTTGTGACAGTATCGTCCGAAGATGAGCACTCTGAAGGCAATACTAGGTCAACTGCCGTATTGACCCTTCGAATTTCGCCTGGTATGGATTCTGAGGGTTCATTTTCAACGATAGGTGCTTCGGCTGACCACAAGGATGGGCTAGCCAGATTTTCAATTGGTGGAGGGCTCGGTAAGAGCTTTTGATATCCAGGAGGAAGTCGTAACAGTGAAATCGGACGATTATCTAAAACTCTTTTAGCCTCTTCAAGGAAGGGACAATGGTGGACGACATGATCGCCTCCACACAACTTACAAGGAAGTCTAGGATTCCTTCTTTTTCCATGTGCTTCACTTTCACTGGTTGACAGTGAGCATTCAACATGATCGCCAGAGGCTGATGCTACATGATGGTGCAAACGAGGAGACTAGTCCCTTAAGATCTGAGGGATGTAGGGACAATCTCGGTGATAGTGATCTCTATTGCAAATGATGTAAGGAGATTTAGGTTTTGACTATGATGTGTGTGTATTTTTCCTAGATGATACTTGGTTGCTCCCTTTTGATTTTGGTTCCTTTTTCTTCTTTTCCTTTTTCTCTTTCTGCTTCTTCTTCTTCTTAGTTACTTGAATTTTAGCTTTATCGGCTTTATCAAGCGAAGAGGAAGGAGGAGAGGGAGAATCAGATGAAGTAGAAGGTTGGGAGGCAACTCTAGTGTCATCTAGTTGCTGATTAAACTACTCAGGAATTACGGGATTCTGAACGACAGAGGTAGAGAAGAGCCAGACTGACAAACCAATTATCAACCCTGGAAGTGACAGAGTGGCCATATGGGGTGGACCAACATCTCCCCAAGATAGTAAGGGACTAGGATTTCCTTCATGGGGAAATCCTTGGTTGGTAGACTCCATTTTCTCAACCTGAAGATGAACAGGTGAATTTGTGACATTATTTTGATTAAAATAAATTTTTAGACGCTGGGACACAACTTGTTTTTTCAATTTTAAAGAGTCAAGAAAAAACAAAAGATGACTCTAGTCGCCTTCAATTTTTATTCAGCTCGAAGTGACAAGCGCTCAGAGGACCTTTTCCTTTAAGGAGTCTAAAAAGGAGCAAAATGGACTTCTCTAGAGATATAAGCAAAGAGGATTACCAAACCAATCATATAACTGCAAAATACTTTTTACGGTACGGTAGTCAATCTTCCCGAATGCTATGTTCCGTGGATTACGATTGATAGGGTGGCAGACACGACTTCCTAAGGATAAGGGATGCAGCCTATTGTGGTCTCCCAATATATACACAACGGTACGTGGGAGCACAAGTCCGTACTGGCACTTGTCGTCTTAGAGTGGAGGAATCACCCAACCAACACTGAAAGCAACAGTTACCGGGCTTTATGACGCTGGAATACGTCTCTAGCCTAGACCTCTAGATGTTGTGCATTAACTTCCAAAGTGTTGTTAGATTCATTGGATTTATTTTAAATTGATCTTGCTTAGCAGTTTTCCTTTCAAGTTCACCACGTGATGTATGTATAATTCCTAAATGCAGTCTAAGATGATAAACAAACGTTTTATCTTCTTTCAGCAATCCTAGCTACTATAGGGAAGAGCGTCAAGCATCTTTTCTTCACAGAGCACAGAGCACACGCTAATATGCACAGTCCTAAATCAAGCCAAGCATTCAAAATGCAAATACAGATGCATGTATTTGTTTTTTAGCTCCCTTAATGTGTGAATGATTTTATGAAATCTATGTGCAAAATTGAATTACTTTTAAAGTGACTATACTCAACAAAATTCTTTTTCAAAACAAAGTGAAAGCAAGAGAGACACTTCGTGATTTTGAAATGGAAATTACTTTTTGACACTCTAAAACTAGTAATTCAAATCTTATGCAACAGTAACTGTATAATCAACTATATAAAACAATGGGATTGCTTTCTAAAACTAAAAACGACAGCTACGACACTTTCAGATCTAGAGACGACAGTTCGAATATGTTACGTTTTGCAAAAGAGAACTAAAACGAGGCACAATACATGAAAAACATTTATAGTTCTTTACACTAAGGAGGAGGAATAATGCAAGAGAAGGGGGTATTCACAAAAGTACACTGACTATAGATAGCTAGAACTCTTGAATAAGACTGAAAACAACAAGAAAAATCCACAGTCAGAGGCTAAATTCAATCCTCCCTGACCATCGCACCTGTTACACAGTGAACTCAGTATGCAACGCACCTACTCCATTTGGGAAGTGTGATGCATGCTTAGGGTAATTAGATTGCTTGCAAATCTATTGTTTAATTCATAAACAAAACATGGAGATTGACTGAAGAGGCATTGATCTACTTTGCATTTGTATGACAAATGCAGTTCGAAGGGTAGCTGGCTTGACTTCAGGCTCCGTCTGTATGTTTACAAAAGAAACAAGGATAGATAGGCTAACAAGTAATCTAGTCGCTCCCTAGCGAAGTTGCCATTCTGTTACACTGGAATAGTGTTCACTCAGATGCTGCTATTCACACTAAGATGGGTGGCTATCTTAAAAATAAACAATCAAAGTCTACTATTGATACCTTTTGTGAAAATAGATGAGAGGAGAACCAAGAGGGCCAACCCGAGTCTTATGCTCGATTTCCAATCCTTCTTGATAGATTTGTGCCGCTTCTTCTTTGTCTGCTCAACTTCAAAAAGACCTGTCAAATCACAGCAACATACTACTATGCAATAAACAAGGGTCTAAGTTCATAAACAATGTAGGATCAGATGTGCATTAACCATATACAAGCATATATAAACAAGTACACAAGAATATGGAAGGAAACAATAATAGCTTTATTCAGATGAAAAGTAGCAAGAATATTACAACCATGTGCTCTGACCTAGCATCATCCTCTAGCTAAGAAGCCCTTCTTCACCTCAAGCAAAGCAAAATCACCCAACATTGTGAATGTACACCAGAATACCAACAACACTTCTCAACAAGATACAAAATTCAAGCCTCTGGATCTCTGTGATGAGGGATCCATATATAGATGATTACGCAGAGGTGAGTCATCTTTTGGGATCTTAATTAGTGTCTTCTCTCTGATAGTTCTTGCTTCCACTTGGAGAATGATGATCTCGTACTCATCCCTGGTTGAAAATGGAGTGGCAAGTGTTAGACGGGAAGCTTCTGGAAGATTCCATGATCTTCCACCTCGCATTTTTGTCCCTGCCATTTGTCCATTCCTGACCATCGCACCATACAAAGGAGAAAAACAGTATGCATCGTGCCCTGTACATTGGGAAGGTTATATGCATCACACCCTCTACATTGAGCTATCAGTATGGTCTAGTTTTGACCATTCATGAGCAATTTTCAGTGGAGAACTTTTGGGAGATGATGTAATCAGTTGACCTTGTTCCTTTAGGTAGTGAAGCAACACTTTTAGGGACTTATGAGCCCTCAGTTTATGGACATTTTTTATTCGGGTTGAAGTGCCCAAAAATGTCTATAACAAGTATGTACAAATGTTCGATAGCTTGTAATATAATGCCTAAATTTGTTCAATGAATACACAAGAACCAGGAGCTCCTTTTTAGTCACTTTGTAGTTCAATTCGGCCTTTGATATATTCTTACTAATAAAGTAAATGGCATAAGACAATTTTTCATATATCTCACCTAGGGCTACTCCTATGGCATTGTGTGAGGCATCAACATGTATATGAAAAGGAAGGGGCCAATTTGGCCCTCGAAAAATCGATACAGTGATTAACTTGTTCTTCATGGTGCCGAGGGCCTCTTGACAGCTTTTTTACCATATAAACTCAGATCCTTTGGCCAACAACATAAATAAAGGTGAAGCCAACTTGATATTTTCTTTTATAAACCTTCTTTTAGAGCCTAGATGTACCTCAGGCTGAAGGAAGGTAGGTCTAGGGTAATATCAAACCACGCTTAACCTCGTAGCTAGCCCTACCAAGTCGTGAGAGGGCTCTCTCCTTATCAATATGAATTAGAATATTGGAAACTAGGGCTTGAGATGACTGAAATGAATTGTTTTTTTAGCCTAGGTATAGTAGATTAGTGTTTCTAGTTTGATTTTAGGTTTTGGTTGCCGGATCAATTGGAGAAGGAAGATTGGGTCTAGGAAATCAACTGAGGGATACAGTCATGTTCTGTGGGGCGAGGTAGACAAGCGTTTATGTATGAGAAAAGGAACAAACTGCCAAGTTGTTCTTTTAGCATGTATGGGTTCATTTTGGATTACCCACTTCCATTGTATCTAATTGAGATTCCTGATTTGTTGGGAATTTTTTGTCAAGTTTGTGGGAATTGATGGACGCCTGACTAAAGAAGAGCACAAATTTTCATGTGCAAACAGATGGCCAAACAAAATGTGATCAACAGGACAATGATCCAGTTGCTCAAAGGCTATTACAGCAAGCATCCCAAGCTTTGGGTTGAACATTTGTGTTATGTGCAGCATGCTTATAACCAAGCTAAACATTCTTCTACATAGAGATCTCCTTTTGAGACCTATTTTGGTTTCACACTAAGGTCTCCCTTGGATTTTGTTTTTGGTAAATACATAGCAGTTGATGGACATAGTGATGTGGAAAAGGCAACCAATTTCATTGAACAAATCCAAGAGATTCACTAGGTAGTACATGAACAACTCGAAAAGAGCTAAGTCAAGTATAAGTCAAGGCATGATAAGCATCGGATTGAGCATAGTTTCCAAGTTGGTGATCAAGTTTGGATATATATTAGCAAAGACAGAATGTAGGGTGAAGGTAAGAAGTTGAAGCCAATAAGGTATGGACCTTTCAAGATACTTGAGAAGATTGATGAGAATGCTTTTCACTTTTATTTACCAGTTTACATGCACATCTACTTAGTTGTTAATGTAGACAGCTTGAGACTATTTGAACCTTCATTAATTCAATATCTCAAAGAGGAGAGTCAATTGCCTTCTATTTATGATCTATTGCCTGAATATCTCAATTAGTTGTAGGAAGATACAATCCCGAACAAGAAGGTGAGAACTACGCGTAGAGGGGATGTTGAGTACCTTAGGATTGGGCTCAAAGGTTCAAAACCAAGCAGTGCAAAATGGATAGAAATTAGGAAAGCAAGGAATCTATACCCTCACTTTATTGATAATTAAAAACCAACTTTTGGTGGTACAAAAGCCTTTTCAGTTGGAAGGGCGTGATTCAAATTGGATCCTAAATCACTCTTTAAGTTTTCATGAACTCTGTAAAATTCATACCAAAGTTTCAAGTCTTTCAAAGATCAAACTTATCAGAAATATCCTCGAAATAGTTGTAATTTGTGAACAGTGTGGAGCAATGAGGACCCTTGATTAAGCGCAAAGACCTTTTTCCCATTGTAATGCATGCTGTCACAAATTGGCAAAATGAGAGGTATTTTCGAGAAACAGGGGAGGTTTCTCATATGCGAATAGCGACCAAGAAGGAAAATCCCTGAGTGACCCAAACCCAAAAAGTTATAAAATATAATGGATATTGTGTCGATTTCATTGGAGTGGGATTCCACAAAACTGGCAAGATATTGGAAGGGCTTTGAGGTGGTAAGTGGTTTCAACCAAGTCCCACCCGATGCCACACAGCGAGTGACATGCGTCCAGCGGAAGAGAGAGAAAACTACACACATCAGATAGGTAACCATCGAGCTAGTTAACCGCCCGATATGCACGACAACCATAGGATTTGGGAGCCCTAGATCAATGTCAGAGATGTCTCCCGATGAATGAACAGATTTGCCAAGGTTATAAGGCAACATCACATGGGATTTGAAGTCTGACATGGATGATGAGTTGGCAAAAATTCGTGTTTCATGGGAAATCAAGGAGCAAAAAGAAATAACAGTCATCTAAACATTTCCAAGAGAAATGAAACTTTTTTCATTATGAAACATGTGGCCACCTCTCTGTGAGGTGTTGCACAGTGATGATGATGCAGAATAAAGGAATTCAAACAGACAGAGACAGGGGAACCAGAAAACTGGGAAGTAGAAATAAACAGTCAGAAAGTAGATTGGCTTTAAAGGCACGAACTGACAAAGACAAAGCAAGTAGTGAGAAAAGCGAGTTAAGAGAGCTAAGAGTAGAGAACAGAGAGAAGAATTTGAGTTTACATGTAGAACCAAAGGCTACATTGAGACAGAGCCAGAGAGAGTCAGAGATTCTGTGTACTCCAGAGAAGGCTTGAGAGGTTCAAGCAAACTCCTCTGTACATGCCTGTCGTGTATGAGTCTTAGATTGGGCTCATACTACTATGACCAATAGAGCTCATGTTTCAACAAGGAGAGTGTGTCTACTCTAAAGACTTGGTGAATCCATGTACAATCTTGCTGATTTATATCTGTTGAGTGAGACTCACATTGAGCTTAGTGTTGTAAAATGTTTGCTTTGAAAATATAATAAAGGGGCCATCACTGAAGGTTGGACCAGGAGATGTAGCCCAGGAGTGTTGGGTGAACACCTTATTAAACTTGTTGTGTTTATATGTTTTCTTGTTATGTTTTCTCTAACTGCTTCAATGTCTGTGTATTTCATAATCTTATCGATCCGTTCCATAAAGTAACATAGGCACATCCATGCACATGAGTTTGTAATACCTTCAATTGTTTGTCTTGGATCAATTCCAGATCATGCACACTTAGAGAAATCTTGAAGCACTATTAAAACATGCTTGGAAAACTCTAGTTTACATCGGTTTTGGAGAAATAAGGCAAAGGAAAAGCACGAAAGCACAAGGGGACAACGGGATGAGTAAGTAGAACAATATTACTTCAAGGTATCGAGTTGAGTGTATGATTTCCTTGCCAGTTTTGGCAAGCATTGTACATGAATGTGGTTATTTGGATACAATTTGTGATTGGCATGGATGATTGCCCAGATTGACATTGGTCTTCCCTATCCTTACCATTTTCTAGATAACCATGGTGTTGTGGTTTTCTCCACTTCTTGTTTCTTATTGGTGCTTGGGTTCCTTATCAATGTGGGTTGAGTTACTAGTTCGTGGACTTATTGGTTGGAACAAATTCTCTAGAGATTGGAACAAATTCGGTTGAGTTATTGGTCGTTGAGCCTTGTTTGGGAAAACATTTTGGAGCCTTTCGTAGGTTCAGTTACTAGTTGTTCGAATGGGGTCCATGGGGTTAGATTTTGTATTTCCTTTTTGTATAATGTAAATTCTCCATGATGTTTGGAAGCAAAGAGAGAAGACAATAAAATTCAAAGGGGATTTAGTCACTTACGTTAGGTTTTAGGAAAGTTTTTAGACCTGCCCATGGTCTGTGGACCATGTTATTGTAAAAGGAAAGGCTATAAATAGAAGATTCATAGTGAATCTAGGTAAGAAACTTAATAAATAATATCATTATATGGGCAAGTAAGATAAGATAGGAAATTATTTTTCCTATACTTAGCCAAAGGGAAAGCCTCTTGTAGGTGAGTGTGCAGAGACCTTGGAAAGTGTAGAAGCTGAGTGCACGGGCCCCAGTAGCTTAGTGCACAGGGTGTAAGAGTTTGTTCTTTGAAGATCAAATCTAATAAAGACAATTTTGATCCATACATTGAATATCTCCTTACCTTTATTTATTTATGTATTTTCACTCTGTAACTAGAATGGTATGAATAAAGGTCTATTTGGTGTGTGAAATTGGTGGATCATTATAAATTATGCATGTTATGAATAATTAATAACCTTCACAAATATATAATTTTTATTATAATATTAACTATTATTAATTTTTACGAAAGGGTTAGGGTTCAGAAAGACATAACTAAGCCCTGGAATCTATAGGAACCCTTCACACATACCTCTAGATGAAGAAACCTAGTTCTATCATCCCCCAATACTTCTTTGGATGAGACCTTAGCCTGCGCTACATGTGTTGTTTGTGAAAGGGCCAATAATTTAGGGTTTTTTTGGTTGGCGCAGCTAACATTGAACGTGGGTCAGGCCCATCAAGCCAACAAATTTTTCCATTGCTTGGACTGGGATCTTATTAAGGGATATGTAATAAGTGGTTTCCCACTAAGAAAGAAATTGAAAAATGGATCGATCAAAAGTTGCATGGATTTGTAGCAGAGGAAAATAGAAATTTGTGCTTGTTGAAGGAAGAGTACTTGAATATATACCTATTCATAGATGAGCACAAAATATTCTTCTGATATTTAGCTTGTGAATTAAATGAGTGGCTGTCTAAAATTTGACAGATAGTGAGGGTACTTGGAATCTTGATGGCCCTATTGTTTCGATCCCATAACTGGTGAAGCACTTGTAGGCTTCATAAAATAACATCTTACGGGTCGTCGACAACTGGATCGATTCTATTCTAGTAGGATTCATCATTGAGTTCATGATAGATACGTCCACCAACTACAGTGAATCAGAGAGAAGGTTCTTTAAGGGACAAAGAGGTTAGTAGCTAAAATCCTTGAAGATATGGATTAAGATGCTATTGTGCAAAAAGTGGGTTGTGATTTTAAATTTATGTTTGGGACTACATGAAGTGGGACAACATTCAAAAGAAACGAAGAATCAGGCTCTTAATACAGTCCATTGTTGGGATTTCATGATAGCGATGAAAAAGGTAATATTCTGAGAACACTACGAAGTGCACTGTAGATATTAAGTCGTGGTATCATAGGGATACCTCATCCATCCACTCCACCTCCACTTCCACTTGAACCATTTAAGAAGGTGAACACAATGAAGATGTTGGTATTTAAGGGTTTTGGAACTCAAGACCCCAAACAATTTTGCTTTGTCACAGACGTCATATGGAAGGCACAATAGATCACTGATGAAAATATGAGGAAATCATAACTAGTCATAGCGTTGAGTTGGTACATCAAGTTTTACATGGATGAACCTAATGTGAATACGCTAAAAACACAACAAGTGTTGAATAGTGAGTTTAAGGAGCCCAAATATTAGGACTAGTCTGACAAAGCTTAAAGAGATTCAGTAGAGGGTAAACAAGTCCATGTGGGACTTTGATCAAATATCAAAGTTCATGATTCAACAAGCAAATATGACCATTATAGATACTCAACATACAAGCTGGTACATTACTTTGCTCCTACCTCATCTAAGATTACCATTGTCGCAACAAAAAATAGGAATGCAATTAGAAACTGTCGAGATTTCTATGAGATTATAAGCTTCAGTAGTGTTGGATAGTAATATAGGAGTACAACAGATTCAGTTGTAGCTGGCGAGATTGCACATGGATTTGCAATCTCGGGGGGCTTCCACCTAGCTGCATTGTGCTCTCTAGCAAATCTAGACGGACGCTTGAGGTAATCCACCTGTTTTTCTTTCATACTTAGTTAATGTTTATGGACATGCATGTAAATTTTTGATGATTACCAAAAATCTTACTGTCTTCCAAAGGTCCTAGGAAGACCTTTGAGGGTATCTCCATTCTCCATATACCATGCATTTTATCCTATAGCAGAATTGGCGACTCCACTGGGGACTATACATCTAGTTCGTTGTTTACCCAAATAGTTCCTAGTTTCCTCCTCCTTCTAAGACCTCCCTATACTTTTGCATTCTATTTCTGACGCACCAAAACCTTGCTGCATTTTGCATTAAAAAAGGCTCTGTTTTGAGCTATTTTCCCACACTAACGTAGGTTAGCAAACTAAACAATGCTTTATAAATCTCTGTGTCCACACAAACAAAGCGTTAGTGGACCCATCAATTCTCTGTGGCCATTGCTACAGAGCCTTAGTCCCTTAAAATATTGATATATAGTTGTGTTTGAAAACTGAAGGGAATAGGAAGCCTGGTCATGGACTGAAAGAGGGTCTACAACTGCAGTTTGTTAGCAAGATTGATGTCCTAAAAGATATATTTTTTTTTTTTAGGAAATAAGTTTTTTTTCTTTCTTAAAACATTTTTTGTAAAAGAAAGATCCACATTTTTTATTCATTCTTCTGTTTAGCTGGTAAAAAGCTGCTTTCTTTTGGTTTCAAATAGTTTTTAAGAAAGCATTGGAAAGATTTATGTTGGTTATGCATGTGTTATAATGACTAGGATGCATGGAAAAAATATGAATATGTGAAAGAATCTCACCTGTAGAATACAACTTGTTTTCATCGAATTGAATATTTTTTAAAGAATTGTCTTGTGCATGATTTTCAAGTCAGAGTCCCATCACATTTCATATGTCAACTCCCCTACCGAAGACACTAAAAAGGTACACAAAAAATTCAGCTAAAATCAATCAGTAACTCTTTATTGAGAAAACGGACATTAGTTCAGGCTAGGATCTTAGATAGGCAGTGTGAGTAAATTGCCCAAGATCATAAACCAAAACTATTGTCATTAAAAGAGACAAAACTCCTTCTCCACTCATACTACCGGGACCAATCCAGTCAAAGGAGAGCTAAATATGATACAAAATTGGACTGTAGGTTAAGGTAGCATGCCTTCTATTCCAACTCCTTTGGGTATTTTTTGTATTGGGGATCCCTTTATGGATTTTAGAGCTGAGTCGGGGACTCAGGTATCCTGCCTACATAGCATACTATTTATGACTATGTTCCCCCATTTAGTGTCTATGGTCTGAGGTATCCTTAGTGGCCAAGCTTTTAGGGACTTACATAAGGTGACTTGGGCGGGCTGCCCTGGTACCTAACACAAACGAACCTACTCTGTCATTAGTTTTTAGGAGGGTGATCGTCTTCATGAGAGTACTTGGCCCTTCAATCTAAGGTTTGGGCGAAGCTCTAGAGTAACCGTAGTTGTACATTTCGCCAACCCTCTCTATTATTCATTGTCATACTAGGTTTCATCTCCAGTGATTGGTGCTTATCAGACAAGGTGATTTCCCTCTGTTTGCTGATTGATCAAATTAGTGTATTTTTATATTTTTTTAGGTACCCGTGCGCTATCGTTGAGACTTTAACAAATATCACAATAAACTTTATTGATAAAAATTAACAGTCATGGTGGCTACATCCAACCCTCATCGTAAATATAGATGATTGTTATGACTTCCTCTACTCATTATGGAAGATCTGCTGAGCTCGAGTGAACCAGATTCCCCATCTTCGGGGACTCAGTCTCCTCGATCTCACACGGAATCTATTTGGACAACCAATGATTCAAGTTTGCTAGAGGATTTATTTACGGAAGGATTTCTTCCTCCCTTTAACCCTTCGCTCAAGATTTTGTTAGACCCGCTCTTGGTTCTCATGGCACGTGTAATCCCCATCTCTTTAGTTGGAACATTTCCATCCATCTCATTGATGACTAATGGGTCATGGAAATATGTGGACACTTTTGGTCCTCCACCACTTCCCCAGTCGACAGTCACCACCACACCATTGATGGTGAACCCCGCTATCCCATTTGTCCTAGGTACAACCACTCACATGACACCCTCCATGAGTGGAACCCAGTCGATGCCAAGTTCCACCCCTTTAGTGTTAAACTATATACCTACAATAAGTGCTACATATAGTGCTCCTTATAATGCTCAATATAACACTGTTAGCACAGTTCATGTCCACCAACAATATGGTCGAAAACCATTGTACAATTCAAACCCCTAGATTCAAGTATCTGGGGCATTCCCAATGTGCACATATCGGTCGGGAATGTAATAGTTCCCCCTCCATTCTTAGGCATGCATGGTCAGTCATTGACTGGCATGAGCATTCCTTATGTCAATCAAGGACATATGGTTAGTTCTGTGGTGGGCGGGAATGCTTAGGGAGGTCCCAACCAATCCATGGGGGAAGCTCAATCACAAATTCAAATGATTCAAGGGGGAACTGCTTATCCTGGGGGAAATTATATACCCCAACATCACATTCCCCATGGAAATCAACACTACAATGCCATACCCCAAGGAAACTAGTATACCATGCATCTTATGTATAATATTGGAACTCAAATGATGGGGGGGATGCAAGGTTCCTCAAGTCTTATGTCATCGCCTTGGTCTGAGTCGAGGGCACTACACACTTGTCCTTTCTTACCAATGTTGAATATGCCTGACTTATACAAACTTACAAATGACCCCATCTATCATAACTTACATTGGCCACCAATCCCACATAAAATACCAATAGACATCCCCAAGTTCGAAGGGAAACAAAGGGAGGATCCGCGCACCCATATCACCACCTACCATCTTTGGTGTGTTTCCAACTCCATGGTGGACGATAGTGTTCGGTGACATCTTTTTCTCCACACCCTCATTGGCAACGCAACTAAGTGGTACATTGAGTTACCACACGCATTACTAAATACCTTTCACGCTCTAGTGATGGAATCTTAAAGCACTTCCAGCTACACATCCGCTATGAGATTAGGACAGAGCTCCTCACTTTTACATCAGGATACTGCCACCCACATATCTGATCATATACATCAACGAAGACGTAGGCAGAGGTTAGTCAAAGCTCCCCTCCAAGACTATCTCTTAGCAGACTGGTTCTGCAAGTCTCTACTCCTGAAAATTGCTAAAGATGTCACTTTAGGTGGTGCAGCCAGCATCCTGGAGTGCACGCTGATGGAATTATCAGCACGACCTCTAGGGTTGCTATAAAACAACTTAGTGGGCACATTGCCCAAATTTCAGTGTACCCCTCTACCAAATTGATTGCTCTTCCTACCATCGCGATAAACTCTCTACAGTCTACATAAAATCTTGGTGGTAAGAAAAGGAAGAATAAGAAAAGGACCGATCCTTTTGAGGAGCAATCAATAAAGTAGAAAAACCCAAAGAAGAAGGTTGTTGTACCTCCTAATGATGGAAAGGATGAACCCACATGATTCCCTTGAAAAATCTTTGTGCAAGACCACATGACATATATGTGTTCGCATCTTTATGAATGCACAAATTTCATTGCTAAAAAGGATATTGGTAGGACCCCCGCTATCTTTAATAATCCTTTCCCCACTTAGCAACAACAACACCTTATTGCAAACCAACCCCAAACCCCGCAAGGGGGTAATGGTAGTTCACAATATCCTTGAGCTGGTGAAGGATCTTCTACCATTTACACTTTTGAAATGGTAGATCTACAAACAAGAGCCAAATCCTATGGAGCTCCTGTCGCTCACGTAGAGGAACCTTCCTCAAGTCAAAGTCCATCGCTGCCCAACAATTTGCATACAGAATGGACGGTTGCTAACCTTGTAATTCAACCCCCATAAAGGGGCATTTCGACACACAACCCATAATAAATCAGCATGTTCTACCCAAAACTATAGCATTGTAGAAGACTTGGTGCAAGCACCATCAGCTATGTCGGTGCTCGAAGTATTACAAACATGTCCAGCATAACGGAAAGCTTTGCTTTTGGCTATTGGTGATATTAACCCAGAGGATTCCATGCTTACAATTTTTGACATGGAAAATTGTAAACCTCCCCTTTCCCACCAACTTGCATTTCATGTGCAAATTTTTTCGAAAGGTAAAGGCATACACAGAACTGTCATCAACCAAGGTGCTTCTACCTGCACCATGTCGACTTCAGGTTGCCTTGCTTTGGGTTCTCCAACCTTATCCCCATCGTCAAATTCCCTTAAAGCTTTTGATGGCCACAATTTCATCCCAAAAGGTTACCTAGCTAGCTATCCCATCACTTTGAGTGGGAAAATCGTAATGGTAGATATTGAAGTTGTGGATCATAAACTCAACTATAATCTACTTTTGGGCTGCAATTGGACTTATGCCATGAAGGTTGTTGTGTCTATAGTATTCCATATCATCTTCTTTCCCTTGGATAGAAAGATAGCCACAATGGACCAACTGTCATTTTGAACCCTAGATTACTCTTTGTTACCTAGCAACTTTGTACCCTTAGTGGGTGGTGTACCTGAATCTTATGTCAGTATCGGTACCGGTCTACTGAAGGCTTCTTCCCTAATGGGTTGTTTCCCTCTTCAACCACTGAAGGTTTCATAGATGGTGAGCATGCTTTCATCCATTCCTCATGAACATACAATCCATGGATCCTATCAGCTCCTTCAGATATTGACACTTACAAAAAACAAATTCCATTGTCACTAGCTGAATTCACCTACCAAGTCATTCAATCTAAATCTACATATCTGGTCACTTTGGTTATGGCCAATAGTACCACTGCCCCTCCCATAACTGCTCCTTCTTTTGATCCACTCAATCAAGTCCTACCTACAGACGAATCTATTAGAGAAATCATGAATTTAGAAGAGTGACCTTGGAAGGACTCGCACCATCCTGTTTCAATATCTGATTCAGACATGATGCCTCTTCAAATCTTGCCCCTTGACATACCATAAATCATTTCCTTACCATATATGACTATCCAAACCTTAGACTCAGATGGAAACATGTGCAATATTTCAATAACATTTCTCATCGATATTTCTGTCACGACAGGCATCGTGGAAAACATATAGATTGGAGCCAATCGCAATTCTGAGGAAATTATGAGCTTCACGTTCCCATTTAAGGATTTACGCAATGTTTTTCATTGGTTTTATGAGGAAATTCGTGACATAGACCTTCCTATTTTCAATCATGAGATCAAGAAATGTCGAGCATTCTTTTTACGATATTTTTCTTGCTTGTTAATCCGAAAAAAACCTCTAGTTTCCTTCTTTGGGCTCATTAAACTACCATGAAGAAGATCGATCATTCTTTTTCTGGTATTTTTTTTTTTCATTAATCTAAAAAATCCTCAAGTATCCTTCTTTGGGCTCATTAAGTTACCATGAAGAAGACCGATCATTCCTTTTATGGTATTTTTCTTGCTCGTTAATCCGAAAAACCTTGAGTCTCCTTCTTTGGGCTCGTTAAACTACTACAAATATGATATGAACATGTCCTTTTTTGAGATTTTTTCTTTCTCTTGAATTGAAAAATCCCCGAGTTTGTCATCATTGGGCTTGTTAAACACATATGACGATGGTTCGAGAAACTCTTTTTCGCTCTTTTTCTACCTCACTAAACTACAAAAGATCTTAGAGCATTCTTTTTAGGTGCTTTTTTCTCGCTCATAAAAATAAAAAAATCCTGAGTTTCTTCTTTAGGCTTGTTAAAAATTTATAAAGATAACCTGAGCATTCTTTTAGGTACTTTTCTCACTCGTTAAATTGAAAAATCTAGAGTTTTTGTCACTGGGCTCATTAAAAATCTATGGCAGCAACAAAAGCACTTGCTTTTTTGGGACCATTTCTCACTCTTAAATAAAAAAATCCCCAAGTTTTTTCACTTCTTTGGGCTCATTAAATCTGTGAAGAAGGAATGAGGAATTATTTAACCTCATTTTCCTTGCTCAATAAACTAAAAAATATACCTTGAATTTTCTTCACTTGACTCGTTAAAATTTGATTAAGGTATTGAGTTTGTCATCACGTGACTCATTAAAAATTCACGATGAAAAATGAGTCTAGTCTGTCTCCTCATACTCATAACAAAATGAGGTCAACATCTATTAAACACAGGTTTATCTTTATCTGGATTCAATATATTAACTCACGGAAAAGTAATCGATATGGGTATACTATTAACCTTTTGTCCCACCGAGTTAACAACTACGACAAAGGGACCACCATGGAGTCATTCTTTACGATCTTTTTAGACTCTATAAATATGAAAAGACCACTAAGTTGTCTAGTCTGGACTCATTAAATTACATAGACAAGATATAGAGTTGCTCTTTTTACGATCCTTTTGAGACTCTCAAAGCATGGAAAGATCGACAAGTTTGCATGTCTGGACTCATTAAACTAATCAGATAGGGCATAGAGTCACTCTTCTTGTGGTCCTTTTCAGACTCTTAAAACATGAAAAGATCGACAAGTTTACCCATCTGGAATCACTAAACTAATCAAAAAGGGGAAGTAGACAATACAACTTCATTGGGTATTAGAAAGTGTGTTTTGGTAGCAATCGTTCCCTTGAACATGGCACTCCCTCAAATAAACCTTCCTTCTGACGACCTCTCAATATGAATCCTACCATCCTATGAGTTTACCCTAAATACCTCAATGTTCTTGCATCTTTGTATCCTAACACCCTTTGTTGTTCACGAGTCTAGTGTTGCATGGTTATAACCATTGTCATTCCTTCTATTGTTCAAGGATTTACCTCTTGTTTCCTTCATCAACCCATCAAGCACATCCTTTCATCATGCCCTCTGTTGTTTAGACCCAATGCTCAAACATTCCTCAAAAACAAATCATTCTTGTCCTATTTTGTGTCAATTGATGTAGGACACATTATTGCCTACCTTTCAACAGGTATGTTCCTATTGACTACGACACTCTATCTAGGAAGACAACCCAGAAACACATTCAGTGCCTTGGTACTTGTAGACATTAGAGGTCGCCTTGTGTTTGATCAGGGGTTCTCATTATTGGCTCCTAGTTAAGCGATTCTACGGGCTTTCAACGAAAAAAAACCTTGGCGACCATCACCATTATTGGTGGCCTTCCTCGCATCTATTAATGGTATCTATTATTGAGTGGTAATAAGATGATTTCATGCATGTTTGACATCAATGCATATATTCACATGTATTAATCTATTCCTTTTAGTGAAGCAAAAATCGAGACCTTGGGTAGAGGCTTGCATCAATCAGCCTTGCTTCCTCTCCCGAGTTGCATATATTGCCTTTTGGAGATAGCTCATGAGAATGATCCTATTATGACACCAGATCCACATTGTGCTTATCGGTGACCAACATCACCATATCTCCTTTATGAGAAAATCACTCTCACATAGCTACTGAGCATGGGAATGCTCGACTCAGGACATGATTTTAGTAATTTTATATATATGTGTTCTATCAACTTTCCTATACCACCCGAAGCTCCGATCCTCTCTCTCTCTTTGTCAAAGAAGGAAAATTATAATTAGGTAAAGTGTTTTGGCCATCGTCACAGCCTTTGTTCTCACACTTTAGGGGTCATCTGTTATAGAACAAAATGACCCCCTCATCAGCTCAGAGGGAAAAGACATGATAGTTAAAGAAAAGACCAAGATCACATGCCTTGTTTCCACACTAACATTGGCTATACACTAACAACCTACTTTAAAGATCTTCTCAATAAGCCTAAGGGTGTGTTAGTGACCCTACTAACTCTAGTTGGTAGTTTGGGAACAACGTTAGTGGATCCTAATGAAGTTCTAAAGGTAAAAAGAGTGAATTGACTCATAAATATCTAGATATTTTCTCCTAAATCTACTCAATAAATGCAAGGAAACATCTCAAGTTCGACCTATTTTGGGGATTTATAATCCTAATGAAGGAGGCAAATGGGAAAGAGATGAAAATCATGGAAACTTCATTGCTTTTACCCTAAGGAACTCTTGGAGGAACTTGGCAACCCTAACTCGATTGCTACATAAGCAAAGCTAGGGCTATGGTGATAGGGATCAGATCATTTGAAAGGATAGCTTACTTGATTGTTCAACATAGTCTCAAATCTAAGCATAAGAAGTTGGTAAGAAGGGGGAGAGAGAGAGAGAAGCAGGAGGGGTAAGGGAAGGCTGATGCAACTGATGGTTGTAATCACTCTTCTGACATTAATATAGAACTGCAGTTGTACTGTATACTCCATGGTGTTGGTACTATTATTCATTTATTTGTTTGTCCAATACCTTTTAGCATGAGTAGATTAGTTATGTGTAACTAGATGTCATATGTATTCATGTATTAGTTATTAAGGTTGTATGATTTGATTATGCTTATCTCTTCTATGTGCAGGACTTGATCTGGAGCCGGCTCGGGGGACTTCCACCTAGCTACAATTTGCTCTCCAACAAATATACACAGAGGCTTGAGGTAATCCACCTCTTTTTCTTTGAGAATTAGTTAATGTTTATGGAGATGTATATAAATTTGTGATGGCTATAGATAATATTATAGTTTGCCAAAGGTCCGAGGAAGACCTTTGACAGTATCTCCATTCTCCATACACCGTGTATTTTATCCTATAACATCTCTAGAACAGAACGTTGTAAAAAAAATGGGCAAAAGGAAGAAACAAATTGGTCGAGAAATGAGGCTAACTGTGCATATCATAGAATATAGAACGGATAATGTAATTCTCGATCAACGATCTGATGAAAATGTGCTACCGAAGAAGACTTGGGAAAGGATGTGAGACATGCATTGTAGTAGTCTCCTATCAAGCTACGCATGGAAAATCAGCAGAAGGTCATTCCTATGGAATGCCTGTATGCGGTTACAGTGGATATTTAAGGACCGAGCGTCATGGCAGACTTTGAAGTGATTGAGATAGTGGATGATAGCAATCCTTACCCTGCATTATTAGGCATTCATTGGGCCTTCGATATATATACAATCATTAATCTTAAGAAGCATAGGATGGAATTTGAGAGGAAGGCACTCTGAGTTATTGTTCGATTGCATGCAACTGAAAGTGTGCGAGACACGGAACCAATCTGCAATTATGAAGAAGACGAAGATATCGATTAGATATATAAGATCACTACGTGTGATGAGGATTGGATCAATCCCATAATAGATGGATGAATTACGTCGGATAGAGATAGATCCTACACCTTAGATTCTGATGAAGAACTTGAGCATTGGTAGAAGAGATTACACAAAGTATCCTCGCTGTACTACAACATGTTGACAAAATCGCTTTAGTGCATATCCATAGAGGTACAAAATCTACCTCATTATGATGGTTTGGATGTTGTTAAGTTGTTTTTGGATAAGTTTAAAAGCGATGTGTTAGAAGAGCATCAATTCCAGGCACTAGATCTAGCGCTCCATGCTACTCATGCTTGTTGGTGGGGTACACATAAGGAGAGTTTCATTGATTGGAAGGAATACAGGCGAATGATGAAGCTGAGGTTCGGGTATGCCAATACCCCTATAAGAGAGAAATAGACTAGAAAAGATGAACCGCATGAGCATCTGGCATGGTAGACTAAAGCATGGCGAGAGGAACCTCAACCTAAATGGGTGCACATTTTTTGTCCCACTTTGGATATCATTCAAATGAACTGGTACCTCGAAACTGAACTATTCCATGGGACAACTAAGTGGGATATCCTGAGGGAAATTTTCTTGTTGACCTTTAGCTTTGAGGATGGATTTGAATGCATTGATGAGGTGCTCCAAGAAATTAAGGTTGCAATCTTTAGAAGGCAGGAGGAACCAGTAGAATGGGTTCAACCAGACTAGAATACACAGTTACGATATGCATTGGAATGCTATAACATGACCACAGAAGAAGAAAAAGCTGACCCTAGAAATATCAACATTCCAGAGTCCCAGAGACAACGGGAAGTTGAAGCACTCAAAGGAGCAATCCCTGACATATCAAAGGCTTTGAATACTAGACAAGTAAACATTGGATTGGATGCATAAAAAAAGTTTATGAAAATAGGTGATTATTGGGATGAATACATAGTTGATAAGGTCGTGGAACTGCTACGTGAATACCAAGACTTGTTTACCATCAAGTTCTTAGATCTTAAGGGGATATTACAAGATCTGATCGTGATGAATATTTACTTTAGAGCCAAATGTGAAGCCTATAAAATAATGACCCTACTGTTTAAATCCCAAATACAATGAAAAGGTGCACAAAGAGTTGGAAAAAATGCTAGGGGCTAGGATCATTGAGCCCGTGGAGGAGTTAAACTCGGTGAGTCTTATGCTAGTCCAGGGGAAGAAGCAATGGGATGAAATTTGGATATATGTTGATCTAAGGAAGCTAGATGATGTGTGCATCCATGACCCATTTCCAATGTTGTTTAGACATGAAGTCTTGGAGAATGATGGAGGCATGGTAGCTTACTCACTCACTCATGGGTTCTTGGCTTACCAACAAATCAAGGTCCTGCTAGAGGATAGCAGCAAGACCACCTTCATGATAGAATGTGGGTGTTTTCAATACACTGTGATGCCATTTGGACTGAAGAATGCACCTATGATCTTCTCAAGGATAGTAATTATACATTTTAAGGAATGTATCCATAAGTTCTTAGAAATCTACTTTAATGATTAGACTATATTTGGGTTGGTAAAGTGCCATGTTGCAAGTCTACGTGTTATGTTGGATACCTGTCATAGACACTAGATTGCCTTCAATATGAAGAAGTGCATATTTTGTCTTCGTTATGATATATTTCTCGGTCGTGTGATTCGTAAGTAGGGATTCATGGTAGGTAGCCTTCATTGTCAACTTGGAGGACCCAAATAATGTAAAATAGTTGCGTGCAACATTGGGCCACATGGGGTACTATAGGAATTTTATTGAGGCATATACAATTCATTCTCTTAATGGAGAAGTTGTTGAAGAAGGATGTGACATTCTTCTATGATGAGGATTGTTAGAAATATTTAGACATTTTGAAGGAGAAAATGGTCACTTCGCATGTTTTGGTGTTCCTAGATTGGAAAAAGGAGTTTCATGTTCTTGTGGATGCCTCTTGTATTGCGCTAGGTGCGATGCTTCCCAACTAGGTGAAGGCAGTATTGATCATCCTATAGCATTTACGAGTAGGAAATTGTCAAAAGTGGAGAAGAACTACTCAACTATAGAGCGTGAAGGGCTAGAGATCATGTAAGCGCTACAAAGATTAAGCCATTATGTTTGAGGCACCCATTTTAATATGTATACATATCATTATGCTCTAAAATACCTAGTCAGTAAGCCAACATTGGCAGGGAATATCTTGAGATGGTTGTTTCTCTCTGAGGAGTATGACTTTGAGGTGACTGTGAAGCCCACACTTGAATGCTAGTCCTGATCATATATCCTAGATTGAGATTGGTGATGAGGCCACTAGTTTGCAAGAAGGGTTTCCTAATACACAACTCTTTATTTTTCATGTCACAAACGATCGCTTTCCTAATACAATCTAGTTATTAACAACCGACATAGCCCTATAGCGGTATTATGCATAGTAGAAGAAGGAGTTGGTGGTTTGTGCAACTCGTTTTTCTATGATCGCTAGACACTTATATAAAATGGGCTCCTATGAAATAATGTGCCAGTATGTCACAAAGTTTGAACAACTAAGCATCCTTGCACAAGCACATGTAGCAGTGGCGGGAGGACACTATGCAGGCAAAGCGACTGCGCAGAAGATCCTACGTGGAGGACTTTGGTGGCCTACGGTGCATAAGGATTCAAAAGCATATTGTAGGGTATATGATTCTTGTGAGAGGATGGGGAAACCATCACGGAGGAATGGATTGCCCTTAAATCCACAGATAACTTTGCAGGTGTTTGACAAGTGGGGGATTGATTTTAGAGGTCTGATCGAACCACCAGGGAAAAAGACCAATGCACCATACATTATTACTACAACCAAATACTTGACACAGTGTGCAGAAGTGCAACCGGTAAAGGACTGTACCGCAACAACCGCTACAAAGTTTATTTTCCATTTTATCTTGCCTTGATTTGGCTACCGTAAGATATTAATGACTGATAGGGGCACACACTTCTTAAACAAGACAATTGTTACGATGCTTGAAGAATTTCAGGTCTATCATGAGAAAAGTATGTCCTATCGCCCTTAAGCTAATGGTACGATAGAATCTTTCAATAAAATCCTAGAGAGCGCCTTGACAAAGGTTTTCAATGCGAAGCAGAATCACTAGGATGTGTGCAAACCAATAGTCCCATGGGCCTATAGAACCACTTGTAAAAGGATGATAGGTCAAACCTCTTTCAGGTTGGTAGACGGTTAGGAGACTGTGATTCCCATGGAATATATTGTGTCGATTTTGTGGATTGCAACACTAACTGATATGGATGATCATGATACTATGGAGGACCATCACACAACTCATGGAATTGGAGAAAGATCAGTTTTTAGCAGGATTTCCTGAATAGGTGCAAAAGGAGCATGAAAAGGCATGGGATGATTGACATCTAAAGTATAGTACCTTCAATGCTATTGATTTGGCATTATTATATGATAGCACATTTACAAAATTTTCTAGCAAGTTTCAATTGCATTGGCTGGGACCGTATCTGGTAAAAGAAATTACACATGGTTGCACAGTTCATCTCTAGAAGTTGAATGGAGAATTGTTTTGACGCAAAGTTAATGGTAGTCAATTGAATTTGTGCAAGGGTGATTCATTTGCGTCACAATGACTATATGATGACACGCTAGCCTTAGTACTCATTGAAGCTGCAAGGAAGTACAAGAATATAAACTACACTGCCAAAAAATGGGATAGATAGTGTAAGAGGACCGCGTGATGGAAGAAAGTAGGGCGCCGAGGGGAGCTACAACACAAAATTGTTTCCATGCGCACTGGTCAAAAATTGGTCATTGGAAGCATTGTATATGATTGGATGGAAAAAATTAAGTTGGGAGGAGCGGGGATGACACATTTATGGGGAAAATATTTCGAAATCTACCGCCAAGGATTCAATAATGATGGGAATTTGGAGGGAATGGTTGGATTCAAATTCTAATTCACCTATAATTATAGCATGCTTCCCCACATTTTAACCCTTTACTTCCAACAAGCTTTCCTTAATATTTTCTACAAGAACGAGTGTTGTATGTGTGAGAAGGTTTGGGAGGAAATTTTAGCACAGCTAGAGAACAACAATTTGTGTGATTGGCACCATAAAATATTGTTTGAGAGAATGACTACAACTCTGCCCACAACAGAATGTGTGCCCTCTCAAGAAGTGCCCTCAGTTGAAGCAACATCTTCTATTCCTACCGGATTTCTCACTATGAAGCATAGGTCTCCTAGATATAAAGCATATCTAGCTAACAAGAAACAAAATAATCCATAGTGTGTTCCAATGAGGCACTCACCCCAAAAAATTCCCTCAGAAATTTGCTAGAAGGGGAAGGTTTACACAACACAAAAACCAATTGAACCCCTTGATTTAGATGAAGAAGAATTGCATGAAGGCATCGAGGAGATGGATGTTGAGGAGGATGAGACTATGACTGAGATCCCGAAGTATATCGTGTTGCGAAAGGGCACAAAAAAGGTGCCTAAGGACCGAGAGAATGCTAAATTTATCATTTATACACCACTCTTGCTAGAGAAGGTGGTGTTTGAAGGCACAATGTTAGGCCACATTCTCATTCTCAAGGTGAATGATTGGGATTTGGGAGATCACGCTAAATTTATCATTTATACACCACTCTTGCTAGAGAAGGTGGTGTTTGAAGGCACAATGTTGGGCCACATTCTCATGCTCAAGGTGAATGATTGGGATTTGGGAGATCATGAAAAGTTCCCAAAACTTGGGAAAACCATATACATGTGAAAGATATATTACAAGGAGACCAGGGTTACGCGATTGGAACCTATGAAGTGGGTCATTGGTGTTGAGGCTGTGGGCCTCTTGAACATGTTCTAGGTTCTGCACTTCATTCACACCTTCATTAACATAGTATATGTCTGGAAATTATTGACTTTGGTGGATGATAGTTGTATCTGGTTAGGAGAATCAATGGCAATTACTGATATGTTGATCCACGAGATCACCTTGCTGCCCTATCAAGGTGTGGATCCAATAGAAGCATTTCGAGGGAAAACATAAGAGGAGAAACTTACTAATCACGTGAAGAGCAAGTTTGGGTTGATTAAGAAGGTGTCTAGATATTCCATCCACTCCCTTTCATACCCCGCGATGCAGTTCAACCCACAAATATTGGCATGCAAGGTCATGCGAAAGTGTCGCGTGATGAGGTTCTCACACCCATGATCTGAGTAGTTGTGCAAGGAGTTCTTTGAAAGCTCTCAAGAGACCCACGATGAGGGAAAGACATTTCATTATGCCCCATAGTTACTATTCATTACACTAGTAGCATGGAGGACGCTCCAGGATAGCTAGTTTCCTCCTCAAAATCACACATGTGAGAGGGAGCAAAGATCGATTCGCTCAGAATTGAAAATGGTGATGAGCAAGAGGCTGAGGTTGTCACCTACCTTACATGATGAATAGGAGCCTTACATTGAATTCAAGGCTAACTTCCATAATCTATACGTGCATGCGTGAAGGGATCCTAAGAAGATATGGCACAAGTTTCCTTATCTTGTTGGCGACGAGGATGTTGCAGAAGTTGTTGCTAAATGGCCAAAGGAGTGGCTTTGCCCATTAGATCTAGGAACGGGAAAAAGAAAGGAAGAAGAAGGTACCACTGTAAAGACATTAGCAACAGAGAAAAAAATTGAGCTCAGAAGGTTACAGCTAGGGAGAAATCTCAGCTGTGGAAAGTGGTTGCAGCTAGGGAAGCTACTACTAAGGATGTTGTTTCCAAGGAAGATGCTAACAAAGAGAAAACAACCGATGCAGAAGGGTCCGCGTGATCTGTAGATCTAGAAACGCCCACTACAAGATAACATAAGTAAGCAAGCATGACAATGTTGGACATAGAGGAGACCTTGGACCTCTGTGTGATTGTGTTTCCAGATGGAGCACTACACGTAGAGACGGATTAGGTCAAACTTGACCTCACGAAGGTATAATTGTTGTCATAATATCTATTGTTACTCACTAATATGGAAGGGTTAGGATTCATGAAGATGGAACTAACCCCTAGAAGACACAAGAACCCTACATAGACCTCTCGATGCAAAAACCTAGTTTTTTCATCCCTCAATAATGCTTAGGGTGAGGCTACAACTTATGCTGCATAGGTTTTTACTGAAAGGGCCAATATGTTAGGGTTTCCTTGGTTGGCACAATCAATGTTGAACCTTGGTGAGGCCCCATCAAGCCAACACTAGTCCTCTAACCTTCATTAGAAATATGTTGTAGAGCCTTGGAAGGTTATGGGTTGAGTTATTAGTTATTATAGAAGCTATTCAAACAATGCTCTCAATCCCTAAACAACTTAGTTAGAGAATAATCTCTTTGGTGTTAGTGATTTCCAACCATGACGTGGAAGCACTCGTTGAGGTTTGATGTGGTTTGGCCTTAGAAGCCTTAGTTTTTTTTTTTGGTTCGTTTATTTTATGAGATCCCAAATTCATGCTTGGAATATGGCATGGGGTTGATTGGAAGAAAGATAGATTTGGTTCACGCTAATCTAAGGTGGGTGGTACATGGAAGTTCGTGACTTGGTTAGATTTTCATATGTTAATAAGAGCTCTTCTTCCCTTGTATTTATAGGGGTAATTGTACTTTATATTATGTGGCTTTGTTTTTTGTTCTATAATGGTGTATATATTAATAATTTGTTGGTTATATGTTGTTTATAAGATGTATATTGGCTATGCCTCATCATGTGTTTTGATTATTTATGAATGGTTAATGAATGCATGAGCTAACATATTTTATTGCCACTATTATGAGAGAGACTTAGACCTTCTTTCACATAAGTATCAAACAACTATGTTTAGATATGCATTCATGACTTGTATATTACATGTTAGTTGTATGTTTAAAAAAATGACTGTCATGGTTAGGCCAAGTTAAGTCAAGTATTCAATCAAGTTTTGTATGAATTTCCTTTTCTTAATGTTATTTATTATCTTAGAAAGTCTCATTAATTTCTCAGGAGTGGTCAAGAGACAAGAAGTGAAAAGGAGACACTCATTCTGAGGTCATGGGCTTAGAACTGATCACATAGATGTTGTGTTATGCATGTGAATAGAGGCCTATAGTTGCATGGATGGAGTGTTATGCCTATGAGTTGGAGTCTAGGTTAGTGAAATAATTATCTCCCTTAGGATTTGGGCACTAAGAGTGATTTTTTAGCCTCTTAGTGTCTTATAAGTCATATTGGATTTTAGATTGTGTTTGTTAGGTCAAAGTCTCAACCCCACTTCCATAAGTGAAGCTTGGAGGTGAGGTCATGTCTATGTAGCTCTTCCTCTTATGTTTAACGATGAAGGCAGGTGAAGCTCTCTAAATGTGGAAGGGATGGTTAGACATCCAAAGGGATTAGTTACTTTAATGTGTTATTTCTTTTAATATGAAGAAATTTATAAGGTGCATGCAGTTAAATGGCTAAAAATATATAAATTAAGGATTTTGATCTAGCTCAATGCTCTAGAGTTTTAAATTTTAATTTAGTATAAGTTAATAAAGGAAATTAATATTTGAAATATGCATTGGAGTTCTATTCAATATATTAAATAATTGAAACTATTAAAAAAATTTAACATTTATGAGAATGTGTGTGCCTTCTTGAAATTTTTACACTCATGCACTTATATTGTAGCATCTCCAAGCCATCTTCATCTAATATATTACCAGTAAAAAAAATTTATTTAGTTCTATTGCTATATGAGTTGTATATTTACATAAGATAATAGTGCATATTGAAGTTTATATAATAGCTTCAAATTATTATTTTAACACAAAGTTGGGAAGTATACAACCAAAAGCTGTGATCCAATTATTTTTTTCTCAATACTATAGTTATTTTTCTAGGTGAGTAGGATATTAGATTATCTAATAAAAAAGGTCTAGGTGCCGTGAAAATTATTTGAAAAAGTGGAGATAAGTCATATTTTATTAGTAAAGATTATATTTCAAATGGTGGTGAAGGAAACTATGGAGTGGCCATACTTTAGTAGTAAGAATTAGATTTCAAGTGATGGTGAAGGAAAATATGGAGGATGGCCACTCTAAACTAAGTATTGATTTGAGTAACTCTAAATGGAGCGGGCATTACTTTGGAATGAAATATTGAGAGATAAATTTATCTAATGAGAGTTCTCCTTTTGTCTAGATCAAGTGAGGAATATAATGAACAATGAATTTTCAACAACTATTTGTCTTAATAAGCATTGTAATTTTCACTTCAACTATTCCAGTTCTAGAAAAATTTATAAGTCAATAGTCTTTATGGTAGGGATGTGATGTTAAATGAAATATTATTTTTTGGTATTAGCAAAGATGATAAGGAATACTCATGGGGTGCTCCCCTTTCAACATTGAAATATAGATTACAAGATTCCACTTGACATTAAAATAAAAGCACTACCCTCCATTTTATCATCAACACAAATTTGGTATTTTTGTAATGATTCTTAATGGAAAATCCATTAAAGCCACATCATTCCATTATAGGTGTTTTTATGGTAAATGTTGATATCATAACATGATGATAGGACTTGGGTTATTTCTTTATATCTCATGTGGCATGTCTTGGAAATCAAAGAAAAATCTGGTCCTCCTATAAACAATTTTGAGTGAGTGCACTTTATTTATTGAATTTTTCTTTGAAGTTTCATGTTTCTTGAATATGGGTTATTAGAGATCCATTGCTATCAATGAGTTGCATGAATGACTTGTTATATGTTATCAACTAATCATATCAGTCAATGACATCTCAAAAAGTTAATATTATTTTTTCAAGACACTAAGAGTGGACACATAGACATATTGCAATATAGACTGTATGTTCAAAATGAGTTGTTAAGTGTAATAATTTGGAATTTGTATTTATTTTTGTATATGTAAAGTGATTTTTTCCCAACATGATGAGCAATAGTTGTCTATTGACTCCTAGTTTTTTTTCTTTCTTTATGTTAATACAACTTTAATGTTCAAGTGAATGATCCATTTCATTTTCATCTTTAACCAAAAAAATATAATTTCAAAGCACATAAAAGTAATACAGTGAATATAAGGATTACAAAAATACTCTAGATGGACATACTTTTACACATTATAGCAAATACATGTGCATTTTTATGTATGTGTACATGTTTTTGAAAAATTTTATAGCCTAAGATGCTTGCATACATTTATGAAAAAGAGAAAAAAGAAAAAAAAAAGGAAAAAATAAAATATCAAGTTTAAAAATAATTACAAACCTTAACATCCATAATCAACAATGGAAAAAATAGACATTAAAAAATATACAAATATAAAAATAAAATACCAACTTTCAAATACATATTAAGATTGTCACAATATACAAAGAAAATATATATCAATTAATAATATACAGACTTAGTTTTTTCACACACAAAATTAATACTTAGAAGGAAAGCATTGAAACTTAAGAGCCTTTCCCTATATTTCCTAAATATTAAGCAGATAAATAATTGGTCATGATTACATGACCCTTTCCCAAAACAATAACTAGTAATAATATCAAAAAACTTTAATCTATACCAACTAACTATTAAACTATATAATATATATATATATATATATATATATAAATAAAATTACTAATATTATTTTAATATTAACATATACCATATTCATTAAAATAAACAAAACAAAAAATTAACTTATACACTCCAAACTTACTTCCATATATCTTGACAAAATAATATATCATCTAAGGAAGGAAAACTGTATCTGCTCTAACTCTTCTCTAAAATAAGACTAACCTATCAATATTATTCTTTTTTAGAAGGAAAACCTCATCTTCTCTAACTCTTCGACTAACTTATAAGAACTAGAACATCAACAACCTTGACAAGACTAGCCTATAATAACTAGAACTTAAACAACCGTTTCCAGGGAAAAAAATTTAAAATATACACCCTGGTAAGAAGATAAACAATGTTCTTACTGTTCTTTTAAACTAAAAATAAAAAACGAATTATAAATAACACTAATAAAAACATAAATTTAATTATTAACCATGAAAAGTTAAATATAGTCTAAATAATAAAATATGATATAATCCTAAATATATAAATAGTAATAAACACATATATATTAGTTACAGCAAAGTGATATTGAACTAACTTATACTTTTCGTTTTTCTTTCCAACCAGAAAACACTCCCATAATCAACTGTTATTTTAGACGTGGCTTTCCCACCATTAATATGGGAATCAAATCAACTCAAAAACCCTTTGCAACTCATTATATATACTTCATAGAGTTTTCCAGTTTGGTTGATGTCCTATATTGGTTGCCTCACGTTATTTTTGCAGCAAGGGTTATTATTATTTCCAGAGAGTCTGGGTCGGTATTGGCTCCGGGAACGGGTGTGAGGACACACTCCGGGAAGTACTTCAGTGGATATTTCATTAATATCTTATAGCGGAAGAATTGCTGCGACCTCTAAAAAAAATGGTAGAAATTTGGGCTCTTTTTTAGAATATTTGAATTTTGTTTTTGTTTTTATAGTAGAAATAGATTTAATTAGATTTACAAAAATATGACTGGAATTTCCATAATTTTTCAGACAACTCTTCACCTCACCTCACCTTTCATTAAACTAGCTTTATCACATCTCCTCGTCTCCTCACCTCACCTTAATTAGACTAGCTTTATCACATCTCCTCATCTCCTCAGATCAGACTCGCCTTCTCACTGTCCTGCTCATCTCCGTAAGAAAAGTTGAAAGCACCGTAACAGTGCGGCATATCTCCACCTGAACAGTGCGGCATATCTCCAAGAGAACAGCCGAAAGCGTTGTGCGGCATAGCTCTCCCACGGTTGTGCAGCGTCTCACTGTCCTGCTCATCTCCGTAAGAAAAGTTGAAAGCACCGTGAGACATATCTCCACCTGAACAGTGCGGCATATCTCCAAGAGAAAAGCCGAAAGCGTTGTGCGGCATAGCTCCACGCTCCATATTCGAATTGCTGGGCTAGTTCTCCCACGGTTGTGCAGCGTATAAATCAACAGGCTATCTGGTGACGAAGTGGAAGATTCAGACAATACACAATCCACAAGAATACGCTGAACATTTCAACTTCTATGTGAAACAGAAGTGTGTAGAATCTATGGTCGGAGGTTATCTTACATGTAATTATATATATAATGGGGTTGGCGGCCAAATTGTCCGTTACTGTTTCACAAGTTGTCATGGTTGAAAAGTAAATGTTCAATCTAGTATGGGAAGATGTCAAAGGTAAATGTGTAATATGTAAATGTTTAATATTTATTAAATAAAACATTAAAAGTAATAAAGAAAATGTTAAAACTAAGAAATAAAATGTTAAAATTAATATAAAAAACGTAAACATTTAAATGTTGGCTCAATTAATAATAATAATAAATTAAAATTAACATCAATTTGTTATATTTTCATTTTGTTATTAACTTGTGAATAGGCTTTCTTACCATAGCATCAACAATACCATGGCTTAAACCCTCTATCCTAAAGACTACTAAAAATACTCCAATATAAATTAAATCAAGGTTTTAATAAAATTAAAAATGAGACAATTTTTATATATAAATATGTGAAATATATATTACTAGGACTCAACATAGTTTCATCTTAACTAAGGATCGAGGCAATAAGAATAAACAAATTGACTAACAATAATAGAAGAAAGATAGTGCATGATTGTTCTAAGATTTTCATTATTGTATTTTCTTTAACATGGTTGATCCAAAACATGAGTTTAATATTTCACAACCAATTGAGTTTTTTAAATTTAGATACATTCTTAAACTCAATATCATGGAATCAAATTTAAGATAGAGACCGGGCAAGAGGGGGGAGCGGGAAGGAGATAGTGACAAAAGGGGAGGGAAAAGAGAGAGAGAGAGAAAGGTGGGGAAGGAGAGAGAGGGAGAGAGACTAAGGAATATAGAGAGGAGTGGAGGGAGAGAAGTAGAGAGGGAGAGAGAGAGATTTTGGAGGGAGGGATAAAGAGGAAAGAACAAAGACATATAGATATAGAGTTGGATAAAGAGATGGGGTGAGAAGAGAAAGATGGGGAGAGAATGATGGAGAGAGGAGGGAAGAGAGAGGAGAGGAGAGGAGAGAGATAGGGAGAGAAGGGGAAGAGAGGGAGAGAGAGTGATGGGTGCGAGAGACATAGGGAGGTGAGAGGAAATGATAGGGAGAGGAAAGAAGAGAAAGAGTAGTCAATAGAGAGAAGGAGAGAGAGACAAAAGGGAGATTTAGATGGAGTTGGAGGGAGAGAGAGGGAGGGTAGAAGAAAGACAAAGAGGGAGAAAGGTAGAGAGAGAGAGGGAGTGAGAAGGGAGAGAGTTAGGGAGAGAGTAGGAGGAAAGATGGAGAGGAGAGGGTAAGGGAGAGAATGGAAAGGGGGGGAGAGAGAAGGGAAAGAGATAGAGATGGGGAATAATAGAGACACATAGATACAGATATAGATATTATATAGTATTATAGATCCAACCTACATTCATCTTAACCCCGTACCTATCAAGCATAGAGAGTGATCAATTCTCTCAAGGTGTAAACTTTTCCTCAAGTTTTGCACTCAAAAAAGAGGTTTGGACCTTGAGATATTTGATCCCTGTCAGCGCTTAATAAATTTGGGGTTAAGATGGATCTAGGCTGCTATATAATATATAGAGATATTTGTAGATCTTCAAGGCATGGAATATTGAATCCCATTATTGTATGGGTATGGATTTGTATGACCTTCCTCCCACATCTACCTAAGTAATTGGCCAACTAGGGTAAACATGTCACGAGACATTACTATGATATGAATCAACCTCCTAAGTCAAGTTAAGGAAGTGAAACAGGTAGAAACATACCATACAAACCTTCCACAACAACAACACGACTCTCACGAACCATCCCAACCTCTGAGGTAAGTACTCTTAGGGTCCCACTAATTTTTTAGACCAATTAACCCATGGATTCTCCCATGATATGGGTATGCATGTGCCAAGAAGGCTCTAGATGCTTCCACAACATGGTATTCCAATGTTAGGGGACCTTTTTAGTTAGTGTTGTGCGAGCATCCCCGCAATTTGAGCCACGTTTCATGCCCAAATCCCAGGTCACTGCCAAGAATTCTATGATATCTTCACAAAAGAAATATAACAATGAAATGATGATACAAATGCAATTACTTAAATAATACATTGACTAGACCCCTACTAGCCATGATAGGCATTTCATCAAACATATCAAAAATATGCTATCTACATGTGTAAACAACAGATTTAAGCATAGGGGTCTAATATTTATTTGAGAATCACTAAGAAGCATTGTCCCCTTATATCATTAGCTGCAATTTCTTCTATTAGGCTATAGGTATATTGTTAATTCATTTACAGATGAAAACATTATGAGATACATACACCATCATTGTCGTAAAAATGCTCATAGCCAGCATATAACTAGCATCATAACAATGATAATACAACCATCAAGGTCACTTAATAATAACTACACTTATCGATAATTTAGAAGAGGAAAAATATCTTATTAACATATGAAAAATGCAATGAGGTCTTGGACTTCCAGATACCACCCAACCATACAAATGGTTGAGCCAAATCTCTCTTCAACCAGTCACCCCCTGTGTCATGTTCCAAGCATGAATATGGTATTTCATAGAACACATCAACCAAAACCATCTAGGGCTTTAAAATGCCAAAGTAACTCAATCCATAAAACAATGGTTCCACCTCAAAGTTGGAAATCCCAAACCATTAATAGATTGGTCTCTACCAAAGCCTTCCAGGACTCGAGAGCATTTGTTCCAACTAAGGCTTCCACTACTAGTAATTCAAGCCACAACTTACTTTTAGCTTCGAGAGTGTTTGTCCAACCAAGACTTCTAGGAATGGTAACACAACCCACCAATGGCCTAGAGAGCATTTTTCGAACCAAGGCTTCGAGGACTACTAACTCAATGCTAGTTGTTATGGGGATTCTAGAGAGTTTTTCCAACAAGGGCTTCCAGGAACTAGTAGCTCAAGCAAAGCTAAAGGAAACATGAGAACGAACCAAAAAAATAGCGAATTAAACCCACAACACCATGATTGTCTAGGAAATGGCAAGGCTAGGAAAATGCACTGTCAATCCATGGAATCCTCCATGCTAGTGATAAAGTAGGAGAAATAAACTACATGCATATGTTATGCATGCGAAAACTAGCAAAGGAACATACTGCATGAAACTTGATACCTATAAGGAAAAATCATTGTAGTTGTTGATCCTGATATCCCCTTTTGCCTTCTTGCTCTTGCTTTTCCTTCTTGTTATAGACATTTTTGGGCACTGCAACCCCAATCATAAATGTCCATAAACTGAGGGCTCTTAAGTGCCTAAAAGTGTTGCTTCACTACCTAAAGGAACAAGGTGAGTTGATTACATCATCTCCGAGAAGTCCTCCACTAAAAACTACTCAGAAATGGTCAAAACTGGACCATATTGAATACCCAATGCAGAGGGTACGATGCATACCACCTTTCGAGTGTAAAGGGTGCGATGCATATTGGATGGCCCCTCTGTAGGGTGCGATGGGTGAGAATGGGTAAATGGCAGAGACAGTTTGGAAGGTGGAAGATCATAGAATCTTCTAGAAGCTTCCCCTCTGACACTTGCCTCTCTGTTTTCGACTAGGGATGAGTAAGAAATCATGAGTCTCCAAGCGGAATTAAGAACTATTAGAGAGAGGACACTAATCAAGACCGTAGAAGATGACTCACCCCCCTACAATCATCTATATATGGATCCCTCATCACAGAGATCCAGAGGTTGGAATTTTGTATCTTCTAGAGAAGTGTTGTTGGTTTTCTGGTGAAACTTCATAGTGTTGGGTGATCTAAGCTTTACTTTAGGTGAAGAAGGGCTTTCTTGCTAGAGGATGATGCTGGGCTAGAAAAATTGGTTGTAATCCTCTTGCTATTCTTGATATTAATAAAGCTATTCATGTTTTCCTCCACATTCTTGTATGTTTGATTGTATATGCATTTGTGTGGTTAATACATATCTAGTCCTGTGTTATTTATGAATATAGATCTTTGTTCTTCGATAGTATTATGATGCTTTGATTCCACAGCTGCTTTTTGAAGCTAGGCAGAAGAAGAAGAAGCAACAAAGATCTATCAAGAAGGAGAGTAATCAAGCAAGGAAACAAGCGAAAGACTAAGGTTGGTGTCCTTTGTTCCACTCTTATCTATTTTTCATAAAGGAAAGCGAAAGTAGTCTTTACTTGTTTGTTTCTAAGATAGCTACCAGTCTTAGTGGGAATAGCAGCTGTGAGTGGACACTATTCCCAGTAACAAAATGGCAACTCCGCTAGGGAGCGAATAGATTGTTTGTTAGTCTATCTCTTTTTGTTTTATAAACTTACAGACGGAGCCTGAAGTCAAGCCCACTATCCTTCGAACTGCATTTGTTATTCAAATGGAAAGTAGATCAATGATGCTTCAGTCTATCTCAAGGTTCTGTTTATAAATTGAAAAATCGATCTGAAAACATTCTAATTTCCCTAAGTGGTGGCTCTAGTAACCTCCCTAAATCAACCCCTGTGATTTACATTTATTGAACATCACTTACTCAGCATAAATCCCTCAACTAAACTGTACATTGTGAGCAAAGACTGGTTAAAAGTCTCACAATGGTACCATCACACCCTCCCTTCAAGGTAGTCTGTATGCATCACACTTCCCGTGTGGAGTAGGTAAGATGCATACTAGATTCCCTATGTGATAGGTGCGATGGTGAGTGAAGGTTAATTTTACCTTCACACTTTGGTTTTTCTTCACTCTTTTCAGTTCTATTCAGGAGTTTTGCTGTCTGTGGTCAGTATATCTCTGTGAAAACCCCCTTCTCTTCCATCATTCTACCTCTATTGTGAAAAGAATGGTAAGTGGTTTTATGTATTGTGCACCATTTTCAGTTCTCTTTTGCAAATAAGTAGCGTAGTCGAACTATCGTTTCTTAATCAGAAAGTGTCGTAAGTGTTGTTTTCAGTCATAGAAGAGAATTCCATTGTTCTTGATAATCGATTGTACTGTTACTGTTTTATATGATTTGAATTAGTAGTTTTTAAAGTGTCGAAAAACAGTTTTCATTTCGAAATCACAAAGTGTCACCCTTGTCTTCACTTCATTTTGAAAAGAAATTTGTTAAGTATTGTCACTTTGAAAATAATTCAGATTTTCACTTAGCTTTCTTATCGTCATTCATATATTAAGAAAGCTGAAAACAAATACATGCATGTGCATTTGCATTTAGACTGCTTGGTTTGATCTAGGATAGTGCATTTAGTGTGTGCTCTATGCTCTTTGTTGAGACTCTCAATTTTCTTTCCTTAGTAGCTAGGATTTTCAGTGCCAAAAGAACATTAAACAGTTGTTTATCATCTTAGACTGCATTTTAGGAATTGTATACACATCACGCAGTGAACTTGAAAGGAAAATTTTTAAAAAAGATCAATTATAAAATAAATTTAATGAATCTAAAAATGCTTTGGAACCTAACGCGCAACATCTAGAAGTCTAGGCTAGAGACATATTTCGGCATCGTAAAACCTGGTAACTGTTGTTTTCAGTGTTGGTTAGGTGATTCCTCCACTCTGAGATGACAGGTGCTAGTACGAAATTATTCTCCCACGTACCGTTGAGTATATATTGGGAGACCACAATAGGCTATATCCTTTATCCTTAGGAAGTTGTGTCTACTTCCCTATCGATCGCAATCCACTGAACACAACATTCGGGAAGATTGACTGTCGTACCGTAAAAAGTATTATGCAGTTTTGTGATTGGTTTGGTAATCCCCTCTGCCTAGATTTCCAGAGAAGTCTCTTTCGTTCCTTTCCAATCTCCTTAAAATAAAAGGTCCATGTGAGCACTTGTCACTTCAGGCTCATTAAGAATCGAAGGCGACTACAGTCATATTTTGTTTTTTTTCGAATTTTAAAAATTGAAAAAACAAGTTGTGTCAAAGCATCTAAAATTTATTTTAATCGGAATAAAATCACAAGTTCCCTCGTTGGTCTTTAGGTTAACAAAAATGGAGTCTACCAACCAAGGATTTCCCCTTGGAGGAAATCCTAGTCCTTTCTCCTCTTTAGGAGATGTTGGTGCACCCCATATGGCCACATTGTCACTTCCAGGGTTGACGATTGGTTTGTCCATATGGATCTTCTCTACCTCTGTCGTTCAGAATATTGTAATTCCTGAACAGTCAAGTGAGCAACTAGATGATACTATAGTTACCCCCCAACCTTCTACTTCATCTTTTTCTCCCTCTCCTCCTTCCTCTTTGCTTGATAAATCTGGTAAAGCTAAAGATCAAGTAACTGAGAAGAAGAAGAAGCGGAAAGAGAAAAAAGAAAAGAAGAAGAAAGAACAAAAAGCGAAAGGGGGCAACCATGCGTCGTCTAGCGAAAATCCTCACCCCACACCATCTAAACCTAAATATCCATGTGTAATTTGCAAAGGAGACCACTATCATCGAGATTTTCCTTGCATCCCTCGGATCTTAAGGGACTGGTCTCCTCGTCTGCACAATTCGGTGTCATCAACCTGTGATGATCATGTTGAAAGCACACCATCAACCAGTGAAAGCAAAGTATCTGGACCGAAAAGGAATCACAAATTTCCTTGCAAATTGTGTGAAGGCGATCACGCCATCCACTGTTGTCCCTTCCTAAAGGAAGCTAAAAGAGTTTTGGATGACCGTCTTGCTTCACCACTATGGCTCCCTCTTGGATATAAGAAACTCTTGCCGAGTCCACCACTAGTTGAAAATTTGGCTGGCACGCCATTGTGGTTGGTCGAAACGTCTATCATTGAAAATGACTCCTCTGAATCCATACCAGACAAAATTCAAAAGGTCAAGGTGGGAGTTGACCCTGTCTTGCCTTCAGAAAGTTCATCTTCAAATGATACCGTCACTGAAGAGAAAGAGAACAACATCGTTCAAATTATTTCCATAAACACAGACTTCGATGAACTTGGGGTTAGTCTACCCATTCCTTTACCGTAGGAAGGAAGTTCATGAGAGTCATATCTGACCGTCTATTCGGTCCCACCTCCAAGCAACCTAGTCATTTCCTTCGATTGGAATCTACTAGGCAAACCACGTGTACCAGCTAGTGTACCATTCAAAATCCTTGTACCATCATAGATGAAGGGGCTTCTGTGAGTATCCTTTCCTCAATTGCTTGGAAAGCACTTGGTTCGCCATTTCTTTTGCCTGAAATGAGAAATCTGACAGTCTTTGACAAAGGAACTAGTCGACCGTTAGGGATCCTTCCCAATGTGCCCATTAGTTTGAGAAGGAAAATCGTTCACATGAACGTGATGGTAGTCCAAGGACCCCTGGATTATAATCTACTCTTTGGGCGTGACTATATTTATTGCATGGGAGCCATCGTCTCCTCACTCTTTAGAGTAATGTGTTTTCCGCGTGAAGGCAAAGTGGTCAAGCTCATAGACCAACTGTCATTCCACAGTTCACACATAGAAAATAGTCAAATGCCATCCCTAATTGGTATTTTTATGCAAGGAATGTCTCATCGATCTTCAGTCTGTCCACCTGATGAGTGCGAGTGATTCGGGAGGATATGACTGAAACCCATGGGGCATGCACCCTGGTCTGTTTTGATAGGAAAACCTTAGGTATAGAGTAGGTTTCCGCGAAGGATATATGACTAGTCTAAAACACCCATACATTTAGGAAAATGGGATTAGACTAGAATAAGATTCCCTCGTCAAAGTTATGTGAGTGGAGGTGACTGCGCCACTCACCTTTGTCTATTTCGGTAGACATCGCCAAGGAAGCATTTTGTCTGTGACGCGGATGGAGAGATTTCATATGGTAACCTCAAAATGCTTTTCTATACCTGGGGGCATGCAAACCCTTTTGCATGCAAGCGAAAAGCGACCATTTATTTTTTAAATTTTTAGGTCCTCTAACCCTTTAAACTCGTAAGGTTGATCATTTCCTAGCTTCCATAAAGAAAGGAACCGGGACAAATCTTTAAAAGGTGCAAGCCCCATAAAAAATGGCATCTTAGATGAGATATCCTTATTATATGACTTTCACGATTAGTTTTAACGCGGAATTCAATCTCGTTAAAAAATAAACATAAGCAATGAGCAAATGTTTCCCTGAGAGTTTAAGCTCATTAAAAAATGAACCAATTTTCTCGTAAATAACCATTGTGAATGCATTATCATCAGCTTTTGAGCCTTGGCAGTGATCTTATCATCACCTCCACTTTGTTTTTTAGCCGATCATTTGCCTCCATTTGATTGTTTACCCTTTTCAGGAACATATGCAAAGAGTGATTCTATAAGCCATCCTTGTGACATTATCGTGATTGGAAAATTCCAAACCTTACCTGGAATTAGCTGCTACCCAAAATCATCACATGTTCCTTGAAAAACGAGTCTCCTTTAAGACCTTTTCAACTGACTCATAAAATATGAAAACATTGCTGAGCGATTAGCCTCTTCAGCTCGTTAAAGTCATCAGAAGTGCTATCACGCCTCTAGATTTTAATCTTTTTGGACTTGAGGGTTATTACACAAAATGATCGAGCGCTTGTCTTGTTCGGCTCGTTAAAATTACCAAACACTCATCCATTTTGTATTATTTTATGATTTTCTGGACTTAAGGGATTATATGAAGAAAAAGAATCTTTGGAGTTTCTTTTCCATCCCTTTCAGACTCTCTAAAATTGAAAGGACCTAGTTAAACTTGTTAAAACCGAACAACGACAAACTTGTCGAAATGGAAGAGAACGCGTTTCGCTATCACTAGGCTCATTGAAATATAGCGATGGGTTTACCCAAAGGATAAATTATAGAACAAGCATATGGTATCCTCCTCAAGCTTGAAAAAAATAAAGAGGTATTGGTCAGCAATGACTAGGTAAAATTGGGAAGAAAACTTGAAAAAACTTTATTGGTAGCAACTCGCACTTGAACATGACACTTTCTCTCCGCATCTGAGTCAGGATGGGTTGTTCCGTTCACTGGTCATATCACCATTGGTCCGTCACACCATCCATATTTGGGGTTAACGGTACCAATCCATCGTTACTGTCGCTGATGTCTTCAAGAGAAGTCACTCAGAGAATTCACCCGTGTCTCACCCACTGCAATACATTCACGCTCCATTTTTTCATGACCGCCACCCTGAACCCTATATCGTCAGATCATTTTCACCTCCAAAATCATTTGCTTTGTTCCATGTTTTGGATGTGGGATTCATCAAGGCCCTCCTACGACGGGTCACTTCTTGTCGACATCAGCTCATTATCCAAGAAGTCGACCTAGGAACAACCCTTTTAGTACTTTGAAGCTTGCATGCTTCAATGGAAAGTTTCTCACTTTCACTGACAGGTTTATTTTAATGGCCTTCGACCAAGAGATTTTCTATGGTGTTCGATGCCAAGTCCTTTTTCACACTGAGAAAATTGTGTTGTAGTACCTTGAGGGTCATTGTCATTATTGGTGATTCCTCTTGTGCCTGTTAACAACTTACATCATTGGCTGGTAATCAGGCAATGTCTTTCCATGTTCAACTCCATAACATTTTTTCACATGGATCGACTTGTACTCTGAGTGAAGATTGAACGAGTTTTGAAGACCCCTGATCTAGTTTCATCCATCCGAGATGTGATATATTTAGGAATATAAAGACATCAAATGTACATCATTACCTAATAGATGATCATCCAAATTAAAGGACGACGAGTTCGAATCATCAGTTTTCTACAGACAATTGCCTGTCCTATGTACATGAAAATGAATTTATAAAGTTGAGCATGGGAATGCCCGCCTCAGCTAGATCATGAAAAATATTATGAAGATAAAGTATTGTATTGTATCTTATTATAGGTCACCTCCCAACTCGAAAAAACTTTGGATCCTCATGATAAAGCATTTCACCCGACATCAAAAGATTAACGACCTCATGCTTTAGGGGGCAACTGTTATAGACATTTTTGGGCACTGCAACCACAATCATAAATGTCCATAAACTGACGGCTCCTAAGTCCCTAAACGTTTTGCTTCACTACCTAAAGGAATAAGGTCAGCTGACTACATCATCTCCCAGAAGTTCTCCACTAAAACTTGCTCAAAAATGGTCAAAATTGGACCATATTGAATACCCAGTGCAGAGGGTGCGATGCATATCACCTTCCTAGTGTAAATGGTGTGATGCATACTAGATGGCCCCTCTGTAGGGTGCGATGGGTGAGAATGAACAAATGGAAGAGACAGTTTGCGAGGTGGAAGATCATAGAATCTTCCAGAAGCTTCCCCTCTAACACTTGCCTCTCTGTTTTCGACCAGGGATGAGTAAGAGATCATCAGTCTCCAAGTGGAATCAAGAACTATTAGAGAGAGGACACTAATCAAGACCCGAGAAGATGACTCACCCCCCTACAATCATCTATATCTGGATCCCTCATCACAGATATCCAAAGGATGGAATTTTGTATCTTGTAGAGAAGTGTTGTTGGTTTTCTGGTGAAACTTCACAGTGTTGGGTGATCTAAGCTTTACTTGAGGTGAATAAGGGATTTCTTGCTAGAGGATGATGTTGGGTCAAAAAAATTGGTTGTAATCCTCTTGCTATTCTTGATATTAATAAAGCTATTCAAGTTTCCCTCCACATTGTTGTATGTTTGATTGTATATGCATTTGTGTGGTTAATACATATATGGTCCTATGTTATTTATGAATATAGATCTCTATTCTTCGATAGTATTATGTTGCTTTGATTCCATAGGTGCTCTTTGAAGCTGGGCAGAAGAAGAAGAAGCGACAAAGATCTATCAAGAAGGAGAGGAATCAAGCAAGGAACCAAGCGCAAGACTAAGGTTGGTGTCCTTTGTTCCAATCTTATCTATTTTTCATAAAGGAAAGTGAAAGTAGTCTTTACTTGTTTCTTTCTAAGATAGCTACCAGTCTTAGTGGGAATAACAGCTCCGAGTGGACACTATTCCTGGTAACACTTCTTTCTCCAAAAATCTCAGTATGCAACACTCCTTAAATAGTTCTCTAGGAAAACTCTAAGTTTCCAAGAATATGAGAGAGAGAGAGAATAAAAGGGTGTTGCACCAAAACATATCAAAATATTATGCTCACCAAGCTTTCCCACTGATTGTCATAAGCCTTTTTATCAATGAGGCCTCCCTTTTCTTTATAAATTTCCATTGTTTTCCTTCAATTTCCTCCTCACATGCAACCTGTGACCTTTCACTTTCCTTTTCCTCTCATTTCCATTGTTTTCATAAATAAATGTACCAAAATGAAAACGCACTAGGATTTTTTCCCCACCATTCAACTCAGAATACGTGTCCCATGATCGTGGTCTTATATATTTTTACATGAATTTTTAACCAGGAAGGTTATAGAACCAGCCCCCTTGGAAGAACACTGCCCTCAATGTTCAATGACATCTATAAACTAGAAAATTATTGAAAACAAAACATACTTCCGATGGAGATTTATAACATAATTCGTTGCAGTATTTACAATGATCATTGTTGAAACATGAAAATCGTATTGTTTACATCATATTTATAACACATTTCATTACAATATTTATAATAGTAATCACATATACACACATACAAATTTTCTTCACCCAACAAATAATCATATTGTGTGTGGAGATTTATAAATCCAGATTGATACAATATTTAGTACAATACACGCATATACACATATGCACATTTTCTTAGCTATAAAATAAAAGGATATGATATATACATCCACAACAAGGGAATCTAAAGGCTCACACCTCCACCCTCAAAGTAGTACCAAAATTCACCTCCTTCCGAAGAAGTCCATAATCCACTGCAAGGTCAAATCTGCATCCAATGTCAAACACTATAATCCTACACCACTTGTCTTATCAGTGAGCAATTACTAATTTACTGTTCCATGGCACACTCCCAATGTGCATCTGATTCTATCTGGAAATGCTAATGATAAAAACCAATCCATCCACGATCTTCCCTTCTCTACTACATAGTCTCTTGGAAAATTCAGTCACCCCCTTTTGTCCAGCCACATGCCTTCCAAGTTATTCTAACACCCCCATCTGAGGCAGTCTATCCCTTAGCAAGGCTTCCTCACATCAGAAGAAATGAAAACCAAGACATATCCATGCCTTAAAACTATCATACGAGTCATAGAATTTTCATGGAAATAAATGGACACTATTGGGTACCAGTGCCCTACAATGGCCATGCTCTTGGGTGCTTTACGAGCATATTGTTGCCTATTCTAATTTCTTTTGCTGTTGTTGCTAATTTTGTTAGTCAATTTCAACAACCCAACTAGGAAATTCATGCTTTCGTGTACTAAGCACATAATCTCCATTAGATTTAAAACAAATTGAAATCACTTCAACTCATACATCGTCAATAAGGCATACTTTCAATTTTGTTATCTTCCTATAACAACAAGTCAATATAGCATCTTTGACCAAATCATCATGTATAAACATATCTCATCACGTTAGCACAAAACAAAACCATAATAGATCAAAATCGCAAATCACATGTAACCATCATAAACCATAATCACATATCACATATACCCATCATAAATCAGAATCATGGGTCATATGCATAGTAAAACTGAAATAAAATATTGGCACTTATACTTTAATTGTTCATTTTCCTTTACCCTTGTGTTAGTCTATTCCATATGCACCCAGATTAGTTTCCACACCCGACAAATATGTCATTCCTTCTCTTCAACCACATACAACATCATGCAATACATGCACATACACCTCACATACAACACATCCACCTACGCCCAGTGTACAACACAACACAATACATATGCCTACATTCAGTGTACACCACCACACAATACATACACTTACACTCGATGTACAACACAATACATATATGTACACAATGTACACCACAATGAGTACACATGTCATGATACCATGACTACACAATGCACATACATAGTATTGCATGCCGAAAACATATCATGTACGACATGCAAACAATACCACATGTACATCAGTACCATATGTATGACATGTACATAGTACCACTTATACACAACACCACCTACACAAAGTGTGCACATCATTAGATGTACATGGCACCAGCTCCACAATGTGTACACAATGCCACATGTACATCGTACCACTAGTACAATGTGTAGAGAACTCCACACATAAATAGCACCATGTGCACGACATGTACATAACACCACATGTACACAACACCATATGAACTACATGCGCATAGCACCATCTGCACACAACACCATATGTAAAAATTTACACGACACCATATGCTCACAACACCACTTGTACAGTCATGGACACCACACAATATGTACATAGAACCACATGTACAACATGCACACAACACCAAATGTACATAGAACTACATATACAACATGTATATAGCACCCTATGTACATAACATTGCATATCCAATATGTGCACAACACCATATGTACACAACACCACATATACATCATGCACATAGTACAATATGTACACAACACTACATATACATCATGTACATAGCACCATTGATACTGAGAACGACATATGCAACATTCACACAATACTATCAGTACCAACATGTACATAACATTGCCTAAACAACATGTATAAACACTATATATAAACAACATTGCATGCACACAACATCATAGATGCAACATGTAAAACATATGCAACATATGCGCAACAATAGTACCACACATCCAAAACCACACTCTCTACCAATAATCCTTGCTTCCAGTGTCTTATCCATGCTTGTCCCAACATGCCACAGAGCACACTAGCTTCATTTAGTTGATGTATCCCTCATAGTTACCCATCATAACATAAACATAGGCATAATACAAGAATACAATATCAATTCATAATGACATGATAACAACCTTGTATATTTTCCACGACTACTCTCCCAACTTGATTCCCCATAAGAGCAGGAACCTCATCATGCCATTCAAATTCATAAGCAATCATTCTTGGGAAAGAATCATCCCTGACAACCTTATCAGATAGTGACATATATATGGATACATACATACATACATATACATAAAAACTAGCATAGAAAAAATCATCATCGGATGAGACAACGGCATAGAGACACACATATATACATATATAAATATTAGCATTAATAATAATGATCCATGATGACCGAGTCAGACATGACATACATACATACATACATATATGTATACACATATAGACATCAACAAAATCATGATGACAAAATAATTACTAAATATCGTAAGGTCCATGTTAAGAGGACTCCCTTAATGCATGCAACAGATGTGCAACATTGAGAACAATAGATCCCAACATAGCCAAGGTATATGATCCTGCAAATCCATTCACCTTACCTCTCTTGATTATATTTCCCATGGATATCCTGCGATAGTTCATTTCAACAAATGGTCCTAACGAGTACAACCGGTTATCATACTCTTGCCTTCAACTACCCTTATACATACACTAAGCTTCATCTAGGTCTTACCTTACATGTCAGGTACCACACATCTCTCCGAAGCTCCATTAACTTCGTCCTTCCCCAACCAATTCCCAATAATCTCAAAATGATAAAGGAAAGACTGAGAAGAAAACTAGAAGAAAACCATGGAAAACCAATATCAATGAGATACCCCAAACAAAGTGGCATTCCATGCACATGCAAACAAAACCATAATTAAGCACAACAAATCACCAAAAGACGAAAATCACAAGACTAGCAAGAGACGCCATGAGTTAATCCCCATGGTTCCTAGTGCTTCCAAGGGAAATATCAACCTGAGCCTTCTGTGAGATTTATGGCAGTCTCTTTTCCATAAAATCCCTTACATAATACTACCATCAACACAGAATTGTGAGTGCGTAAATATAAATAACAATGTATTAATTAACTTGCCTTGTTTTGTGAAGAATACTATCTTGCAACTAAACACATCCACACCATATCTCAACGGACTTAGAGCACTTTGACATATCTAACTATAACTAGACACTAGTTGTTATACCTATCAAATACACTTCCGTGAATGTAACACATACCCATATAATGTTAGATGAAATCAAGGTTAAGAAGGCTTTCGGTATGCAAAGCACTCATTCATTTGGAATTAGGGTTTCCAAACATAGCCAATGGAATTCTTGACCAATAACTTTCTTTTATCTTTTTACCTTGTTGTAATTGAGGCTTACTATGTATTGTCACATAACCTAAAATGTTATTTATATAAACACGTCAATTGTTACCTCATCACGCTAATTCGAAGCATTTTTCCTACAATTGTTTACACATGTCAATGACATATTCCAAATATCAAGACAATCACATTTATCGATATTAAATCAGCCTTTACCAAGACTAACAATCATGTGAGAATCCATAGTCAACTCATATTCATTAGACATAATGCTACAATTGTCGCCTACTACACTAAAGTACATATCAACTATCTCAACACATATGTGTTAGTACAATCATCTTAAAAGAAGATCATTTGAAAAAATACTCATATTATGCAATTCATCAAACATCCAACCGACTTGCAAACATACCAAGTTAAATTAATCAACTAGATGACATAATCAAACAATCAAGCACCAAATATATGACATAAGAAAATTCATACCTTAATTTATATCAGGGGAAGCTATCTTGTTTGGACAATAAATTTAGTTAGCATGATATAACTTTAGAACGCATCAGCTCAAGCACAGATAAGATCATGATATCCATAACAATAACCAACTAACATGTTCACATCATAAGCTCATAAACATTTGTCATTCATGCATGATAATCACATATGTACAATAAGTATAGATTACCATGATATAATATCACAACATATTAACTCATATTTGAATTTCATAACCTTAACCATTTGCATAGACTAATCCAAATTATTATGATACATATAACATCAAGATATTAATGTAATAACCCTAATCATCAAGTTACTAGCATATAACAACAACAAGTTATATATGGCACTCATCAACAACATGTAATATAATCATCAGGTTATCTAACATAAAACAACAATAGCAATGCATATAGCCACATGTTACTATCATTCATGACTATCTCACACATGTGCATATGACTACACTAATAAACTAGCATTTATCGTGTATGTAACCATATCATCAATAGAATGAATAGCATACACATAACCATAATGTATATAACAATCCCTAACCCACATACCTTCATGCTCAACATGCAAGTTGTAGCACGACATGCTCTTGCCTCGAGGTCTAATGTTGTAACTTCACTTTGATGATCTACATCTCCTACTCTATCTCACCCAACAAATTATCATCATATCATACCCATATCATCATGATGACCTAATTGCATACAAAAAACTCGCAATGCATGTCCAACCTACCATACATGCATAACCATAACCATGAAAACGAATGCATAACAACATATAGACACGAACATGCATAACAAATGCATATACAACTATACATTCACAACAACACATCCCACAACAACACCATCAACCTTCACATTTCAAAATCACTACAACCATGATCAACACCATACAAATTCAACAAACACATGGAATTCAAGAATAAGAAACATATATGCAATTTCCATCAATACATGGCCAACACATCACCCATCGAGTGTAAGGGGTGAACCATGCTCTCATACCACTCTATAACACCCTCCTCCCACATATACCCAAGTAACCAGCCAATTGCGGTGAACATGTCACGAGAAGTTACTATGATATGATTCAACCTCCTAATTCACATGAAGGAAGTAGAACTAATGAAAACTCACCATACAAACCTTCCACATCAACAACATGACTCTCAGGAACCATCCCAAACTCTCAAGTAACTAACCCATGGTTCCCACTGAGTTTTTAGACAAATTAACCCCAAGATGCTCCCATGATATGGGAATGCATGCATCCAGAAAACTTTGGATGCTCCCACATCATGGTATGCTAGTGTCGAGGGACTTTTCTCCTCAGTGATGTGATCAGATCCCCACGATTTGAGCCATGTTTTAGGCCCAGAGCCCATGTCACTAGAAAAAATTCTATGATACCTTTAGAATATAAATATAAGAATGGAATGATGATGGAAATTCAATTACTTAAAAAATCCCTTGACTCGACCCCTAGTAGCCATGATAAGCATTTCATCAAAAAAATCACAAATATGTAATCTACAGGTGCAAGCAACAGATCTAACAATAACGGTCTCATACTTATATGAGAATCACTAAGAAGTATCATTCCCTTACATCATTAGCTTCGACTTAATCTATGAGGCACTAGTTACATTGTTCATTCATTTACAAATAAAAATATGATGAGAGCCATACATCATCACTGTCATAAAACATGCTTATAGCCATCATATAACTAATAACATAAAAATGATATTACAACCATCAACATCACATAATAACAAGTACACTTACCCATAATTTACAAGACGAAAGAGCTCTTATTAACATATGACACATGCAACCAAGTATGGGACTTTTGCATACCACCCAACCATAGAAATAACTTAACCAAATCTCTCTTTAGTCAGCCAACCCCATGCTATATTCCAAACACGAATGTGGGAATTCATAAAAGACATCAACCAAAACCATCCAGGCCTTTTAGAGGCCAAACCACCTCAACCATTCAAACAGTGATTCCACCTCATGGTCGGACATCACAAACCATCACCGGATTGGTCTCTACCCAAGCCTTCTAGGGCTCGAGAGTGTCTGTTCCAATCACAGATTTCAAGACTAGTAACTCAACGCACAACTTACTCTGGGCTTCCAAGACTAATAACTCAATCAACCAAGTTCTTCTAGAGCATTTTTCCAACCAAGGGTTTTAGGACTAGTAACTCAATCGAAGTTGTTATAGGGCTTCAAGAGTTTTTATCCAACGAGGGCTTATAGGAACTAGTAACTGAACGCAAGCTAAATGAAACATCATAACCAAAAAAAAAAGGAAAAAAAACCACACCATTGTGGCTATCCAGGAAATGGAAAGCACATGCAAATCCACTGTCAATCAAGACAATCATCCATGCCAGTGAGAGATTATGACCAATAAACCACATGCATATTCCATGCATGCCAAAACTAGTGAGGGAACACACATCCAACTCGGTACCACATCAGTATCTGTAAGAAAAACCTGTCGTAGTTGCTGATCTCGATATCTTCTTATGCTTTCCTCCTCTTCCCTTGACTTCTTTCTCCAAGACTCCATGTATGCCACACTCCTCCAAGAGTTCTCCAAGAAAAATATAAGTGTCCAAGAGTGAGAGAGAGAGAGAGAGAATAGAATAGTTCTCTAGCAAAACATGTCAAAAGCTTACATTGACCAAGCTTGCCCACTGATCCACATAAACATTTTTATCTATGAGGCCTCCATTTTCTTCATTTTCCATTATTTTCCTTCAATTTCCTCCTCGCCTGCAACTTGTGATTTTTCGCCTCCCTTTTCTATTAATTTTCAATATTTTGACTAAAAAATGTTCCAAAATGCCATTTTTCCTTAACAAATCCTTTCAATTGCCTTTGCCAATTTCTGTAGCCACAATAACAGAAATAAACAACCACTAGGATGTGTTTCCCACCATCCATGTTGGTATATATGTCCCATGATGATGGTCTTATATATTTTTACATGATTTTTTAACCAACGTTGTTAGAGGATCATTACATAGCTATAGTTTAACTATTTTAGGTTTTAAATTATTTTCAAACATTTTTTCCAATTAAGAATGTCGAGCAATTTCTTAGAATCTCTAGTTTGATCTGTAAAATTTACACATTCGAAATAATCCATCTATATATTCAAAAAAAATATTTTAAATTACATTTGAGAGAGAATTGAGAACATGTATTTGGAATACTAATATTGAAAGTAAAAATATTGATATTAAATGTTAGTCACGTTTTAGGTTTGAAAAGTAATTGAAAACTATTGGTTTACCAATATCAATATTTTTTTAATGATATTGTATAATAATAATAATTATTCTAAATGTGAATATTGTAAAATAATTTTAAAATTATTTAAAATATTTTTTAATGGCTAATAATTATATATTAATGTTTATAATAAATAAAATAATTTATATAAATATAAATTATGTTACAAATTTATTAATAATAAATGGTTATATATCAAAATTTTCCATAAACAATATTGAATGAATAGGCTTTATAAATGTGGAATTAAATGATGGATGTTATGTTTAAAAGTTGTTAATTTCAATCCTTTTCTCTCTTATTTTATTCTTTCTTTTAATTTTAGTTTTTTTCAAACACTTAGATTAATTAATATATTAGATGAACTTTTTTCAACACATCTTTCCTAATTGATTGTGCTGAAATGTGATCTATAGTTCAATATAGGGTAGATGTAAAGCATAAATGTTTAACATTTAACATTTAACAAATTTAATCAAATTCCAATGTCAACCCTAATAAAAAATCGATATAGAGGTAGAAGTATAAGCTTAAAGTTTAACATTTAACATCAAATTTTAGCATTTATATGCCATCCCAATGAAAAGGTTGAAAGCAATATAAATGGGAGTATGGTGGAGATATTGCAGTGTAAAATTTTAAATCTTGGCTTAATCAAAATTTAAAAGTAATAAAAATTATGTAATTCAATTTTCTATATTATAATTTTGTTTTGCAGGTTAGCTTAGTACCCCAAACTCAAGGTACAAATTATGCTATAGGAAAAATTCCATAAATAATTATAAATTACATTGGTCAATGCTAAATTAATAATGGTTGATATACAAATAATCATATAGTATTTATTTGGCAGTAACTAATAAATTGAGATGTGAAGTTGATAAGTAAATGTATCACCTTCCCCCCACATCCACCCAAGTAATCATGCCAACCGGGGTAAACATGAGATGCGAGGCTAATATGATCATATTCAACCTTCTATGTGACCTTAAGGAAGTGGAATTGATGGAACATCACACATAGTCATCCAACATCATCAACAGAACCCTCAAGAGGCATGTCAACCACTCAGATAGCTTGTCACTAGGTCCCACTATTTTTCTAGACCTCCTAGCGCATAGTCGCTCTCATGCTACACAAAAGGGAGAGACTAGAGACCTAAAGTTTCTCTCATAGGCCTACATGCCAATGAATGTGGACCAAATTTTCCAGTTATGTGCCAGCAACCCTAGAATTTAAGCCACTTTTTCAGGCCCAAAGCTGAGGCCACTACCCAAAATAGAATGCTAGCTTGAAATCAAGCAAAGTATAGGGAAATAATGAAGCAAAAGAAATAAAATCAAAGATAACTTAACCAGACCCCTACTAGCCATGACAGACATTTCACCAAACATATTTTCAACATTTACCCTACGAGTGTAAATAATAGAATTAAGTGTAAGGATCCCATACTTATCTGAGAATCATTATGAACCATTGTTTCCTCATGCCATTTGTTGCATAATCATCTATTAGGACATAGACACATTCTCCATTCATATATAAGTAAAAACATGTTGAGAGCCAAACATAGTTGCTGCCATAAAATGTACATGTAACCAACATAACATGGAAAAAAATACAATAAACATATTAGTCATCAAAATCCACATATACACCAGTAAACTTACACATGGAAATCAATGGAATGAATTTCTCATTAATCAATGCAATGAACCAACCGGTGATGGGACTACCATGTTCCACCCGATTGTATATTGGTTGAGCCAAGTATCTATTCAGCTAATCAGCCCTGTGCCATATTCCAAGAATGAAACTGGGAATCATAGAACACACAAAAAATGCGAATCAATGTGGATGGGATTGGAGTTCTCTACCTACACCATGAGGAATTTAAGTGCCTCCTAGAACTTAGGCTTTATTACGCATCAATAATGTAATCGATGCATCAGTAGGCCCTATAACAAAGTATACTATCTTGACTTTACTGTGCATTCCATCTAAAAATAACGAGGCCCAATAGAGAGAAAATCTACCTCTTTCCTTTACCGTATATCCCTCTATTCACTCGCAATGATTCCAAGGCCCACCAAGGCATACAATTTGTCTTTACCACAACTCAAAGTCTGGTTTAGGGGTTACTAGGCCAGTAGCTTCATGCATTCTCAGTCTAGTTCAGGGACCACTACACCATGTGTTTTTCAATTTGAATATCCACCCCACTCATCTTTGAATCCAATCTGGCCATCCCACATAAATTGAATGAGAGAACCCATTTCATCAAAGCTATTAGGAAATGACAAGGCTAGGCTGAAAATACTGTAACACCTAGAAAAACCCATGCCATTATAGAAAATAAACACATGAAATCTTGTGCATCCCAAATCTGGCAAGGAAAATACACATGCAAGTCGATACATACAATGAAGCATGTTGTAGTTGTTGGATCCTTCCTTTCCCTACTTGATATTTTCTTCCTCTTGCCTTCTCTGCTTCTCTTGCTCCAATGCTAAAGTGCTCCAATAAAACTCTAAGTGTCCAAGAGTATGTGAGAGAGAGAGAGAATAATGAAAGAGCTCCAAAGATAAACTAAAAAAAAAGTTACTAGCTCATCCTCAGAAGCCTTTTTATGAATGAGGCCACTATTTTCTTCATTTTTTGTTATTTTCCTTCATTTTCCCTCTCACATGAAACCTACGACCTTTCACCTCCTTTTTCTCCCAATTTCCATTATTTTCATAAATAATTATGCCAAAAATGTCATTTTTCCTTTTTCAAAGCCTTACCAATTTCCTTTGCTAATTTCCCTAGCCATGAACAACCAAATGAACACCCCTTAGGATGTCTTTCCCAACATTCAAATTCGAATAAGTGTCCCATTCATTCGTGATTATTTTTTTTTTACTTTTATTACATGAAATTTTTAGCAAGGCTGTTACAAAACCATCCCCCTTGGGGGACAATGCCCTTACTATTTAGTCACTCATATACCTCAGTAACTTGGTGAAAGAAGGAATACTACTTATGGATCTTTATAACACAACTCCATGAAGTATTTAGAATGAAATATTTTCTCAAGACAACATGACAACATACCACATAGTGGAGCTTTACAACACAACTCCTTATGGTATTTACAATGATCATCTTGATGGGTACTGTTGGATACCTATACCAATAGGTTTCATATTTCATGATTGGCAAATTCAAATACCAAATATGCTCTGCTTTGCTGATACAAATATCACATATTTCCAAGGCAAGGCAAGGTGTGTACATGCCTTCATCTTTACTAAATTTTGATGGATGGTCCAACAGTCTAATCTGGATCATGCCATGTGTTACACTGAAATTTGTCACCTTGACTATATGCAGTTTATATGGTCCCATCAATAGCCATATTGTCCTCTTTGTCAAGCCCCATACCTCTGCTCTTCATGTCAAAACTTCAAAAAGAGAGAAAGTCACTTAAAAACATGTTTATCTCTGGGTACGCAGGTCCTCTCTACCTTGCCTGCGTGTACGCACTCCAAATACACTGTACCTGCGTACTTGTACGCTCTGTAAGCTAAAGGTTGGTTGCGTACCCCTGTAAAGGTCAAAAGGCGCGAGTTTCATCTTTAAAAAGTTACTTGTGGTCACTTCTAGAGCCTTCTAGAAGAGTGTTTGACGTGTATTGAGCGCCTCCAGATGGTTCATGCATCCCTATGATAGAGGAACTTATCCCATCAAGAGAGGAGCTACCCGATCCAAAAGAGGGAGTATCCCATTGATGTTGGAACTGAATAACTTCCTCTAGAACACTATAAATACAGGCATTGGGCCAGAGGAGGGGAGGTTGAAAGCTGAACATTCCAAAGGGTAAATGCTGCTGAAATTAGGACTTCCATTGTTAACTTGTGAGGAGAGATTACCATCCTTTCTTGTTGCCATATTGGGAGTGGGTGAGCTTGTCAAAGTAGAGGAAATCTCTTGTTGGACCCTGGGAGGAGCTTGCACAACACCAAGGC